>PNEQ01110228.1:0-31528 GCA_003012365.1 Medauroidea extradentata
AGTAAATAAACCCAACATAGCTGTTACAAATACTAAAGGGAATTGGAATGGAGAAAGGATAAGTGAAAGGAGTGAAGAAAATGAGAAGGAAATTGATTTAGAGGCGTCTGAGATGGGAAGAAATAATGTAGATGACAGAAGTAGAACTTCGAGAGATTCAAGAGAAACTTATCTATTTAGAACAAGGTCAGGCCGTGTGGTCAGACCACCAAAATATATGGAGAACTATACAAAGTAGTACTGTTCAACAACTGGTATTGTTATTTAAATATTGTAATAATTATTGTAATTGTCATCGTAACCTCCTTTTATTATGTGCTACAAGTTACATGCTATTGTAAAATTGTATTGCTTGACTATCAAGTAATTGTTATTGTAACCTTTAACTTCATATTTAACTGAATGGTTTAATGCAAGTAAAATTATTAATGTATCTTAAATAATTAAAATGTAACCGATAACTTTGTGTAAAAGGGGAGATGTTGTGTATCTTCTATGTATATAATATCCATGACATATAAACAAGAATAATAAATGGTCTTCAACTTATAAAGAACTGATTTATTAATATATATAACAATTACGACATAACAGTGAACTTGATTTTGAAGTTATTTTTTTAGTTGCCACTTTTTTTCATTATTGAAATAAAAAATTGATTTTAAATCATTACAAATTTTGTTTGTAGAACATGATTTTTCTGACTTTTGGTATCCTAATTCGAGTAACGTACTATTTACTGACTTCAATTTAACTTTAGAAATTAATAAGTCGCAGCTCGCATCTTTTAAATACCATTATAGGCCTATTTACTACTGCATGTAAGTTATTGATGTCATCAACATTTTAATAACAGTCCTGTTAACTTTAAAATGTAAGACTTGCAGAGAAAAAAATTGTTTTCATTGAAAAAACCTTGGAATTGTATTTTTGTGTTACGGGAACAAAAACTCAAGTTAACGTAGCACAGTTTATTATGTGTTAGTGTAAAGATCAAGCCTAGTAGAAAATATTACAAATTCTTCTGGCTGGATATTCAAAATTTCTGTTAAAAAAAAACTCTGAAAATTGCACCATTTTGCACCTTATAATACATATTTTTTGGGGGGAGGACCCCCGGACCCCTCATCCTTTTAAGTTTGGGGTAAGTGAACTCCTAAAAAAGGGCCTCATCTCTGGATAATGCCAGGGGCCTCACAGAGGTTTAATGTTGGTCTGAATACGGTCGTTTCAAAAACAGGAATTTTTACATTCAGACACTCACTATCGAGTCAAACATTCCTCTAGAGGAAATATTCTGACAGTTGTTTCTTTGTCCCTGGACGCAAGGCACATTTGTCGCAAGTTGTACTCGTTCAAAGATATTAACAAAAGAGATGTCAATCTAGTGATATCTGCCCGACCGCTTGGTTTGTTTGTTTGATTTACTGTTAGATCTTTTCAATACACAATAGTACAAAGGCATTGACAAGTCATGAAGATTACATAATAAATAGAAAACTTATACATTTACAATAATTACATATGTTTATACAGACACTACTATCTCAAATGGTATATGAATTCATGTTGAATGTTCGTCAGCTCCTTCTGTACACCACCTCTATAAATTCTTTGTTTTGGAAATCTGAAACAGAAAACAGGAAAGAGAAGCAGAAAAAAAAAGAATAGATTTGTGCATTGTGTGACAATATATGGTTTTTTAATGTTTATGATTCAAATATTCTTCCATGGAGTAAAAAGCTTGTTCTTCAAAAAAATCCTTTCGCTGTTTTATAAAGAGTTTTGGATTTGAGGAGAACATTTTTTTTAAGGTTTTTGGGAAGTTTATTAAAAAGGACGCTACAGGAGTAGGAAGGCCCTTTTTGTACTAGTTGTAGATTTACAGAAGGCATGTGAATGTGTTTTTATTCTCCTGTTGTGCTTCTGGAGTAGTTCATTTTTCTGGAAATTATAATTGTTTTTGGACATGAATGAGAGTATTGAATACTTATACACATGCAAACGGCAAGATTTTGGACGCCTTGAAAAGAGGTCTACAAGAATCTGTTTGTTTTTTACCATTCATTATTCTGATAGTTCTTTTTTGCATTCTGTACCTTAAGGACTGGAATGGGTGGTATACTGGGTTTAGTGACTTCGCTAAGCATTTCATATACTGCATGTATCGCCGTGTGCCTGTCTAAGAGTGCATAATGTTGGTTACTGGGTCCGTGGGTGGTGTATGGGCGCCACCTGGACATGAACTGGCCCAGGTCGGTAGAACATGAGTCGGACGCGCTACGTTCGTGGTGGTCCCTAGGCGAGGCGGCGATAGAAGGGGGGATTGAGAAGACTATAATTAGAAATATTAAATACTCTGTTGGCTCTCTGAGATGTTGGTGGAGTAGGACATGTGATACTACAGGAAATGATGTAGGCGACTCTCGTTGTGTCAGGTTGGCATAACTGATTTATTATGTTGGTACAAGATAGTAGGATTACTACACACACGGTTGTGAGCAGTCTAGGGTGCCCTAACAGTGAGCTACAAGGGTGGTGTGGCACACTCCAGTGGGAGCGCGTAATGAATAGGCACAAGTCTCTGCGTGCACGTGGCCCACGTGTTCATGCTAGGCGGCAGCGTTCACCGTTAATAGCACTGTTGATTGCGGGAGAAGGCCCATCCCTTAAATGTTAAGTTTATGTATCTGGCCCACGCAGACGAAAAAGAACACTTGCAAAACTCAGTACGTTACTATTATATCTCTGTAGGGGCGTGAAATGTTTAGTTAAAATTTGATCCGATTAAATAAAATGAAGACTTACAGCTCTAGCGATGTCAGTTGATTCAAGATTGCAGTTCAGCCCCACGAGAAGGAGCTCACCACACACACGCCCGCACTGTACTACGTCTGGAGGTCCACTGTCATGGTTACTGGAAAAACAGGGGCTACACTACCTAGCAACTAATGCTCAGCAACCACCCTCTTAAACTATAGCAAGACTTACGTCACAATTCATTAATAAATGTTACTGCGTTTTCTATGCATGCATAATTCTGTATAGTACTGTTCTTGTTTACTATTTAAACACTCAATCGGCTAGTTTGGCCAGTCGTTTGTGACATCACAGCCGGGTGACCGCTCACAGATATAGCGGTGTGGGTGAGGGTGGGGGTGGCACTGGACACTACCCTGACACACTGTGGGGTGGATCACACTCCCCAGGTACACTCTCGCCTCCCCAGCGATGCCTGGCCAGTGGAAGTACTCTGCGGTGTGCCGCTGCATCTATTCCGCCTAAGGATGTCCCGCTAGTGGGTGGTTGTGCGCATACCGAAATACTCCCTCTCTTGCTTCTGGCAGGATGTACATCTTCCAGGTCGCTGCGCCAGGACTACATGCTTGAATCTGGGCATTTGCGATTTGGATGTTTTCTCTTCCGCCTGCCTCCCTTGCGCACGGAAGTTCTGAGCGACTCGTGACATCTGTTGTTTAGTAAGGACATGTACCATCACCTCCGCCCAGGTGTTCGGGGCCTTCCCCGCTGGGTACTCTTATGGTCTATACATTTGTGTACGGAAGCGGGGTTAGGGGGTATTGTACGCCTGCGCAGTTCTGGGTGCTCGGGGCCCGGGTTCGTTTCCTGGGTGATGTCATAGTCTCCGTCTCCTCCTCGTCTCGGAGTGTTTCGCCCAGGTCATGTTCTCTTGACAGGAGGTCTGGCCACTCATTCTCCTCTCCCAGCAGGTGCTCCACCGTGAAGTCGAAAGATTGCAACAGTCGCGCCCACCGGATGAGTTTGCCCCTGCGCCCCTGCATGGTGTCTAGCCAGATGAGGCACTTGTTGTCCGTGCACAATGTGAATTGTCTCCCTTCTAGGTAGTGCCGGAACCGGCGCAAGGCCCATACTATGGCGAGGCACTCTCTCTCATTGCTACGGTACCGGTGCTTCACATCCGCGAACTTCGCGCTGCCATAACAGACAATAATTCTCATGCTGTCCTCCGCGAGCTGGTATAGGACCATGCCTGCTCCTTCCATACTGACATCTGTTTGGATGTACAGCTTCTTCTGACAGTCCACACGGGAGAGGATATGGCAGTTGTGAAAGGCTGTTTTAGCTTGCCGAACGCACGTTGAGCACCCTCCATCCAGCGGTATTGTACCTGCGGTGACAACAAGTCCATCAGCAGTGTCGTGATCTGCGCAAATTTCGGGATATAGTTCCAGAGCCAGTTGACTAGTCTGATGAACCTTTGGAGCTGCTTGCGTGTCCGCGGCGGTTCGGCTTCTGCTATCTTCGCGAGGTGGGTCGGGTGTGCACAGTTCCCTGCCATGCATACTACAAGACCCAGGAAGTCCATGTTTTGTTTCACTATATGACACTTGGTCGGCGACACTACAAGATTGTGAGTCGCTAAGCACTCCAGCACTAGAGTCAATTGGCGCACGCATTCTTCTCAGTTCCGGGACCACACAATTATGTCGTCCAGGTACGCCATTACAAATTCGCCTATGTATCCCTCCAGGACCCGCGACATCATGTAATGAAAGATCAAGGGTGCACATTTCAGGCCAAAAGGCATGACATGGAATTGAAAGCGCCTTCCATCAGGGATGGTAAATGCAGTCTTTTCCCGGTCCTGCTGTCTGATGGAGACCTGCCAGAAGCCTGCCTTTAAGTGTAACATGGAAAATACTTTCGCATCCCTTAAGCTAGTGACCGCTTCGTCAACACTAATCTGCGGTGGTGGCGCACTCTCTGTGACTGCATTCACCGGTCTGAAGTCCACACAGAATCTTGTATCCCCATCCTTCTTTGACAGTAACACAATCCGTGAGTCGTACTGACGTGCGCTCAACAGCCCACGAGTGCATCGCGACCGTTCGTCAACACACACACCAGCATCACGGGCAGTATACCCGCCAACGGCCCGCAGCATTTGGAAGGCACCCTGCATGCACCGGTACTGACGGGATCAACTGAGCGATTAATGCGGCCACGTGGTTAGCAAGCTAATAAAAAAGAAAGTGCCCAGATTTAAAGCAAAACATCCAAGTAACACCACCGCAACACACCCCAACGCCAGCTCAACAAGGGACATTGGTCATTACGACAAGCAATACGCCGTCGCTGATCACGACGTGCATAAACGCCGGAACGAATGTCGCCTGAAACAGACAGTGCGGGAGTTGCTAGGGCAAACTAAATATAGAGAGGTAGTCTCCATATTTTTAGCGAATTATTGAGCACCCACAAACAAGGCAAACGAATTTATTACGCAAAGTGCTTCAAAAGTGTTCAACGACGTTGGACTGCTGAGAGCGGCCCAGACCGACCACCAAACAACTAAAAAGACCGTGCAATGCGTCGGTAACTTTTTATACTTAAAATAGGAATAGGAATTAATGTGTTGTATCCAAGTGTTCTACATGTGTGAGAACAATAAGCAGTGCCAGCTCGGACTTAGAGAGACAGCTTAACAAGCGAACCGGAGCGGAAGGCACAAGTAAATTAATTTCACTACGTAAGTTTAACTATGCAATTTCAACCAAACCAATTATGTTAATATCTCCAAGGGCTCAATTGTGTCTCATGTAAATTTTAGTGTCTTTTTATGTATACAGTTTCAACACTACATGCTTAAAGCGGCCATGCGAATACTTTTGACGGGCGCTCTCAGCTACTAGCGGGAGTGTGCGCCATTGCTCGGTAGTCTTGTCTCGGGCATGTAGGAGGTCGGCCACGTGTACACGGCTCCAGGACCATCACCGTATCTTGTCTTATCATGTAGCTGCAATAGTGATCTTTTCTAGTATTTTTCGGAACTTATTAACGTAACAGTAATGCAAATCGTCCAGGAGTAGAGCCACCTCCATCCCTGCAAGCTCTTGCGCCCAGGGGTTTATTTTTCAACATAAGCATATCATCGCGTAACTAGTGTCCGCGTTTACCGTGTTAGCCACCCACCGGCTATAGACGTGGGGACCGCTTAAGCACATTACACGCAGTATATAGTGTGCCAATAATAACGCAATAAACCAGTGGTCAAATCTATTCATGTGGGTAAGTTATTTGGCCACGGCCAATTCATGGTCCTTCAGGAGCTAGTCCTATCAACCAGCCGCTTTCCAGCTTCACCACAACACTCATCTCGACGTGGAGGATACAGAGGGGACTCGCCACACGGGCGGTAGACCCACGACCGTCGCCAGCAGCAACCGGCACCCTCCAGGGCGTAAGTACGATGCTCTCACCCTCTTTGCCCTCACCACCAACACGTAAAGTGACACCCTGCAACGTGTGGCAACATCGACGTGATATCAACACGTCGCCAACATCAGGTATGTGAAAGTGTTTGGACTGCCGAGAGAAATTCTAAACAAACTTTTCACAGCTTACTAGTCAGTGACGGGACAGTGAAACAGTACAGAAAAGAGACAGTGTTTGTGCAAACACGCGCGAAAAGCGAGACATCACGGCAAGACAGGCGGGCTGCGCACATACCACAGGTGTGACATCAGAGGGAGGCAGCATGCACAGCAACCCCCTCCCCCAACCGTCCTCGGACCGGTAAACAACACCCCACCGGTCGGGCGAACAAGGGGCCTGCCGCCAACGTGGAAAATTCGTCACCTAGGCCCGAGGTTAGCACAGCCCAAGAATGCAAACTTCGGGAGGACTAGCAGCTACCCTGTGCCATGCCTGCGGCAGGCCGGTCGGCAATCCAAACATTGTTGAATTCGCTGTGTCAATTCGCCAATGTGACAGCCCAGACGGGAAAGTATGCCTCCGGGAGGCAATCGAATGCATAAACCGCGCACGCAGGACATCTGCTGCACAAACATCACTCGGGCTAAACTCAGAACTTTGTTGGGACTGTATGCGACCACGGGAAAGCCCCGGATTCCGCAACCCACTACTAACCACACCATGTCAGTGCAATACAGGCAAGCATCTGCCGCAAGCACAAACACCAATGACAGTGCGACAACAGTGCGGTAATCTCCTATGGTGCGACGGGAATGGACCGCCAACACTCAACTGCAGGACATGCAGGAGCCAATATCATACACACTGCGTAGCATCACGTGAAGCGGGAAACGTGCGGAATGGACAATTCACTTGCGCGAGATGTGAACCATTGACCAAACAAGACATCCACGACCTATTGAGCGGGAACGAGCTACAACCAACATGCTGTCAACAGCCAGTGTGTTACGGCACAGGGGCTGATGTATGGAAGTGTGAGATGTGTGAATACCAAGCACATCAGCGATGAGTACCGCGGAACGAGTGGCCAACACCGACAGACACTGGGGTTAAATGCCACGAGTGCATGCGGCGAAGCCAAGTCCATTCGCAAACATAGGGACAGAACACGCAACCCGAACTACACTTGGGGACATCCTTAGCGCTACCACCCACGTCGCCAACCAGTTTACCATACGCGGGACACACGTGTGTGGGACCAAAAACACCAAACAGGTTCCAATCATTACCGATCTTTTCAGGGGCGACAACGGAAGACCGCACAACCAGAATGCACCGGTATGTCGTGTGCGAAGATGAGTGGCCTAGTTGCGTAGGAAACCAACTGTCATGCGACGTAAGACATTGGTTCAAGTCAGTGACACATTACGGTATGAAATGGGACGAGTTTCTCAACGCGTTTCAGCTGCGATTCGCCAGCACGTTTTTGTTGTTACAAGCGCGTAGCCGAGCAGTGCTTCAAACACAGCAGCGGGGCGAGTCACTCACTGTGTTTGCTATGCGAAAATTTAACTTGATCAAACAGTACCATCGCGGTATGTCAACAACAGAAGTGCTCGAGGTTGTAGCTTCTACAGTGTTGCCAGAATTTCGCAGCGGAGTTGCACCCTTAATACACAGTAGTTACGAGAACTTCATGCGATCTATAATGGTCATAGACAGTCTCTCATACGACGACTCGGCACGGGCCAGCCCGAGCTACACCAAGCCACGCCCCCACAGCAGCGGCTACACAGAAGGGGGCGATAGCGACAAGGGAGACTGAACACGGCCGATTCATGTGCACAAAACTATGCCACCACCAGAGAAAATTAGCTACGTCGAGAAAGTGCAACACGACGAGAGACGACAGTGGGACAAAACACAGAAACCACCGTACCCCTGCAGGTACTGCCCAGGAGAACAGATGTACCATTGGCACAGCGAGTGTCCCAACACACCGGAGCGCCCAGCGAGAGGTGGAGCAAGGCCACCGCCAGCGGGAAATGGGCAGCAGGGGTAGGACTGCCGGGCGTCGCCCTCCCCCCGACCTTCACAACAACCGACACGAACTGGACGCCACAGCAGGTACTGCTCCACCAACTCAGCATCAACAGCGCCCAGAACTGTAAGTTAATCCACATTCCAATTTCTATCAATGGTAAAATGTGTTATACTCTTGTTGACACCGCTGCTACACACAACTTTGTCCGCCCACATCTCGTAGACACCCGTAATCTGAACCAGTGTAAACAAACAGTGCAACTTGCCACCACTGTCTCCAGTGGCGAAGTAATGGGACAGACCAACATCACAGTAAAAATACGCGACATTGAGGCGCAAACAGTGGCGTATGTAGTAAGTGAGTTAAGGGAGGATGCTATCTTGGGATTGACATGGTTAACCGAACAAAACACCATCGTGGAAACAGCCGCCTGGCGAATTCATTTCAAGCAAAAGGAATGCAGAACAGTGTATAACATTGAACCTCGCACACAAACAGCAACAACAGTAAACCTGGATGATATCGACCACAGTGTACCACCTCAATACCGTGCAGCCATGCAGAAGCTCTTACACGAGCACAGAGATGATTTCGCGAGCGCCGACCCACTGAAGCGCACCAACATCACGGAACACGCTATAGAAACTGAACATGACAGACCGCTGTTCACACCCCCGCGGGAATATCTGCAAACACAGGCAAAAATAATTAAACAACAGATAACTGAGATGCTCGCCGAAGCCGTAATTGAACCCTCCGACAGTCGACACAATTCCGCCATAACTTTAGCTCCTAAAAAAGACGGCACTTGGAGATTCTGTGTGGATCTGAGGCCCCTAAATTTAGTCACGAAACCCGCAGCGCCACCATACATAAGTGTCAAAACCGCTCTCAACATGTTGGGTAACGCAAAAATTATGACATCCCTGGACTTGCGCAGTGGTTATTGGCAAGTGCCAGTAATACCAGAACACCGACATAAGACGGGATTTTAGCGCCCCAGATGGGTCACGGTACCAATTCTGCGCAATGCCCTTCGGGTTGAAATGTGCTCCGTCAACCTTCCAGGCAATGATGGTCCGGGTGCTAGACGGGCTAATTGGAGAGTGCGTAGTTGCATATCTTGACGACGTAGTAGTCTGGTCACAGACATGGGAAGAGCACATACACCACTTATCACTAGTATTGGAAAGGCTCGCAATCAATGGTCTAGTGTGCGCAAACCACAAATGCCACATTGGCAAAACACAAATAAAATTTTTGGGGCACGTAGTAAATTCAGACGGAAACAAACCCGACCAGGAACATCTCCAAATCATTGAGGAATACACCCCACCACGCACCCGCAAACAAGTCCGCAAATTCTTCGGCCTAATAAACTGGTTGAGAGAATACATTCCAGAGTTCGCAATAATAACAGCGCCCCTCACCGCACTCCTGTCACCCAGCACAAAGTTCAGCTGAACGCCAGCGGCGGCGAAAAGCTTCGAGGACGTCAAGGCCAGTTTCAGACAATGCCCAGCGCTAGTACGCCATGATCCCAACAAACCTACATACGTACAAACAGATGCCAGTGAACGAGGAATGGGAGCAGTGCTGTTTCAGCTAGGCGATAACGGAGAACGACACATCATAGACTATAGCAGTGCAAAATTTGGCCCAGTAGAAAAACGCTACGACGTCAATGAGCGAGAGTGTCTCGCGGTAGTGTGGGCATTTAAGCGGTACAGGCCTTACCTCGAGTACCGACGCTTTACATTACGCACCGACAACCGGTGTTTAGTATGGCTACACAACACTCGCGAGGCCCGTAGTAAACTCACCAGATGGGCACTATTATTACAGTCATTCGACTTCCACATGTAACATGTACCAGGAGCAGAAAATCAGCTGGCAGACGCACTGTCAAGGTCACCGGACCAAACCACGACTGCGTGCGACGAAGAGGATTGGGAGGAAATGTTACCCCCAGTGTCCAAAACAAACAGTACAGACGCAATCACGTGCAACAACATAACCGTCACAGATAACACCCACATTGACCAGCTATATAATGACGTAATAATTTCACAGCAAACTGCGCCCGATGCGTTGGCAAAATGTAAACAATGCGGTCAGCAGGTACTGGACAGATGGCGCGTCGTGAACGGCAGACTGGAAACACGACCGTGCACAGGCAGCGAAAAAGTGGAAAGTGTACGCGGTATGTACCCTACGTGGACAGGGCAAGAGTCCTTGCGTTCATGCACAGTGGTCAACATGCCGGACACCCAGGCGCTAAACAAACCACGCGGAACGTCCTGCAACATTTCCACTGGCCCGGTCTAGCGTGCCAAGCGCGAGAGTACATCCGTAAATGCCTGCGCCAGGTGCACAGATGGCAATCAGCAGCAACAAGCAAGGGTACCAACCGAGCCCTTCGATATTATTGGACCATACCCCACTACTTCACGAGGCAAAAGTTTCATAGTGGTAACAACGGACCTGTTTTCAAGATGGCCAGAGGCATACGCTGTAAACAACGCCCGCGTCAGTAACATTGCTGCAGTACTGGAAAACGAATTTTTCCCCAGATTGGGTTACCCGCGAGTCATGTTGTCAGACAATGGTACCCAATTAAGTGGCAAGAAATGGCGAGACATGTGTACCAAATGGGGCGTAACAGCGCACACCACGCCGGTGTATCATCCCAGGGCGAACCCGACCGAAAGGCGGAATCTGGATGTAAAATTACAACTCCTCCTCCGCTTACGCAACAGCCAAGATCACAGCAAATGGGCTGAACATCTGCCCCAGGCGCTATTCACCATACGGCGCAGAATAAACGAGGCCAATGGGTACTCCCCAGCTGCGCTACTCCAAGGTCGCGACCTACCACTACCGGGCGAATTTAACTGTTCACAGGCCAGTAAGACAACAAACCCAGAGACGTGAGAACAGCGCCGAGAGAGATGCGAAGGCGACATACACATAGCGTGCGAGAATCAAAATAACTGCATTGCAAAGTGGGTACCCGTAACGACGCGACCACCAAACCAGCTCAGGGTCGGCCAACAAGTATTCGTGAAGGAGCACCCGCTATCTTCCACACCGAAAAACTTCTGTGCAGGGCTCGGTCCGAAATGGAGCAGACCCCATACAGTGATAAAGGCGATGGACACAAACACCTACATCATAAGGACGGGCCCAAGCCGCACGCGGAAGGTCCACCGAGACGACATACGCCATGCACGGAGCGTAGAGGTACACAATGCGCAGCAAGACACAGAGCAGTGCGCGCGGATAGAGGAGCAACAGGTGCGCCCTGCCATGCCAGGAGAGTTAGATGCAGGCGCACCGCCGCAACAAGCCGAACAAAGTCACAGGGACCGGCCGAACAAAACAATGCACGACCAGCCACCAGGAATCGATGACAGAGGGCAGGTCAACACTACACCGCCTAGCGAAGTCAGTAATCACAATATTGTATCAGGTACAGCAGGGGTGGACACCAGGCCTGCTGATACCACAATGGATTACGAGCCGAGCACAGGGTATGCAGAGCAACGGGAGGAAGACACGGCGCAGACAAGGTCGGGAGTCGAATAACACAGAGCGACTTCGCGACGGCGACTGCGTGAGCCATTACCAGCCAAGCAAACAACAGATAGGGAGGACGATGGCGGAGATAGTAGCACCACGCCGCCTCGGTGCTCTAAGCGCACACGCTACACCGCACCGGCCTGCAGCTGTTGCGCGCGCATCACCCAAGGTCACGCGCCATGTCAACCGAGTAAGCGACCCATACGGCACAGAATAGCGACCACTACAAAACCGCAAATCACTCGCTATTTTCTGCGCGCCCGGCGCGCCCCACATACGTCAACACGTTGTGTTTGAGACAGTGTTCACGAACGGTCTCACCAGTGAGAGCATTTGACGTGCGCTCAACAGCCCACGAGTGCATTGCGACTGTTCGTCAACACACACACCAGCATCACGGGCAGTATACCCGACAACGGCCCACGGCATTCGGAAGGCACCCTGCATGCACCGGTACTGACGGGACCAACTGAGCGATTAATGCAGCCACGTGGTTAGCAAGCTGATACAAAAGAAAGTGCCCAGATTTAAAACAAATCATCCAAGTAACACCACCGCAACACACCCCAACGCCAGCTCAATAAGGGACATTGGTCATTACGACAAGCATTACGCCGTCGCTGATCACGACGTGCATAAACGCCGGAACGCATGTCGCCTGAAACAGACAGTGCGGGAGTTGCTAGGGCAAACTGAATATTGAGAGGCAGTCTCCATATTTTTAGCGAATTATTGAGTACGCACAAACAAGGCAAACGAATTTATTACGCAAAGTGCTTCAAAAGTGTTCAACGACGTTGGACCGCTGAGAGCGGCCCAGACCGACCACCAAACAACTAAAAAGACCGCGCAATGCGTCTGTAACTTTTTATACTTAAAATAGGAATAGGAATTAATGTGTTGTATCCAAGTGTTCTACATGTGTGAGAACAATAAGCAGTGCCAGCTCGGACTTAGAGAGACAGCTTAACAAGCCAACCGGAGCGGAAGGCACAAGTAAATTAATTTCCCTATTTAAGTTGAACTGTGCAATTTCAACCAAACCAATTATGTTAATAACTCCAAGGGCTCAATTGTGTCTCATGTAAATTTTAGTGTCTTTTTATGTATACAGTTTCAACACCACATGCTTAAAGCGGCCATGCGAATACTTTTGACGGGCGCTCTCAGCTACTAGCGGGAGTGTGCGCCATTGCTCGGTAGTTTTGTCTCGGGCGTGTAGGAGGTCGGCCACGTGTACGCGGGTCCTGGACCATCACCGTATCTTGTCTTATCATGTAGCTGCAATAGTGATCTTTTCTAGTATTTTCCGGAACTTATTAACGTAACAGTAATTCAAATCGTCCAGGAGTAGAGCCACCTCCATCTCTGCAAGCTATTGCGCCCAGGGGTTTATTTTTCAACATAAGCATATCATCGCGTAACTAGTGTCCGCGTTTACCGTGTTAGCCACCCACCGGCTATAGACGTGGGGACCGCTTCAGGCACGTTACGTGCAGTATATAGTGTGCCAATAATAATGCAATAAACAAGTGGTGAAATCTATTCATGTGAGTAAGTTATTTGGCCACGGCCAATTCATGGTCCTTCAGGAGCTAGTCCTATCAACCAGCCGCTTTCCAGCTTCACCACAACACTCATCTCGACGTGGAGGATACAGAGGGGACTCGCCACACGGGCGGTAGACCCACGACCGTCGCCAGCAGCAGCCGGCACCCTCCAGGGCGTAAGTACGATGCTCTCACCCTCTTTGCCCTCACCACCAACACGTCAGTACCTATTGACCGATGGATAAATTATCCCTTCCTTAAGTATCTCTTCCACCTGTTCTCTAATGATGCGCTGTTACTCGAACCCATACGCCTTCGGTTCCGTGTACACTGGCTCGTCACTTCCAGTGGGGACAGCGTGCTCGGCCGCCGTGGTGTCGTGGAGCAGGTCAGAGTAGGCGAAGACGTCCTGCGGTTCCCCTAGCACTCGTTCTACTTTGTCGCGGTACATCTCTGGCACTTCATGATCTAGGTCGGCAAGTGTAATGCAAGACACTGGTAAAAAAAGGCGTCTCACTCACCACATAGATGGTCCTCTGCTCGCCCACCCCTAGGTGTATCAGTCGGACTGCAACCTCAATGACGGCCTCCTGCGCGCTTAGCCAAGGTTGGCCCAACACCACCTCCTCCCGCAAGCCGGTCACCACCACTGCTGTCGTGGTTGAGACCTGGTCCCGCATGTTGATGGTGACGTCCGTTGTGCCCAGGGTGCGCCCCGTGCCATTGAGGGTGGCCAGCTGCAGGATGGCTGGGTCATGCTGGGTGCGCCCAGCATGCGCCAGACTTGGCTGGATGAAGGTGTGAATTCTTCCCACGTCGCGTCAACACTCTTCCATAAGTTCCAACACTCGCGCGCCTGACCTCGGAGTGGCACTCCTCTTCTGGTACGTGGTACCGGCGCAGCCTTGCCGCGCATTTGTCTACAAACTGCATCAGGTCCTTGACGTTACTGCCTGAATACTCTGGAAGCGCCATGTGTTTTGGCAGCATGTCCTTACATATTCCCGACACTATGTGCCACTGTTTGTCACCTCCTGTTGCTTCATTATCCTGGCGCTTGTGTGTGCCGTCACTCGCAATACGTGTGCTCACGGCATCGGCCTGCTCACACGACGTGTCTCGGCGCAGTCGCCCAGATGTCGCGGCGGGATGGTCAGCTCTCTGGCACCAGTGTTGATTGATGTGCCTGGCGAGGCGAGATCCACAGCACGTTCCGTAGATCAGCGCACGGACTACACACGAAGATGCCTTCTCCGATGGTTCATAGTTCTATTGCTTGGGCGCACTGTCTGTGTCTCAATGTGGCACTCTTTACGAACGTCACGATCTTGTATCCCATCGCTGGACAGTTCTGGGCATCACAGTGGGTGCGCCCTAACCACTCAGGCTACCTCTCGCTGTGTTCCCGCCAAGGTCGAGTTGGCATCGATGTTGTATCTCGTCATTGGCACCCGCACATAAAGCTAACTAACCATTCCTCCGGTTTCACTGTGTCCGATCTCGGTAGCTCGCACCGCACACACACTACTTCCTGAGCGCTGAACATGTTGGCCGTGGAGTTAGTTCGTTCTTGCTCGCGCTCCACGCTGTTGTGCGTGGCCAGCCAGTTCCGTTATCACAGCTCGGCGCGCGAGGAAGAGGGTGGTGGTTGTTCCCGGGCATGTTTTCTTGCCTCCCTGCCTGCTGTCTGCATGGTATCTTACGATCCACACTTCCTGCCGGCTCTGTTTTCCTATGTTGCCAAACAAAAAAAATATGTGACTGTCCGTTAGAGTTCCTGATCTGGCGGTTCTTGTCCGCCTGATTGGCCCACAACGTTATGAATTTACTCCGAAAAGTGTTGGGCGCCGTATGCCACCGTGTGCCTGTCTAGGAGTGCATAATGTTGGTTTCTGGTTCCGTGGGTGGTGTATGAGCGCCCCCTGGTCATGAACAGGCGCAGGTCGGTAGAGCATGAGTCGGGTTGCGTTACGTTCGTGTTGGTCCCTAGATGCGGTGGCGATAGAAGGGGGGATTAAGAAGACTATAGCCAGAAATATTAAATACTCTGTTGGCTCTCTGAGATGTTGGCGGAGTAGGACATGTGATACTGCAGGAAATGATGTAGGCGATTCTCGGTGCTTCAGGTTGGCATAGCTGATTTATAACGTTGGTTCAAGTTAGTAGGATTATTATACACACGGTTGCTGAGCAGTCTAGGGTACTCTAACTGGGAGCTACAGGGGTGGTGTGGCACACTCCAGTGGGAGCGCGTAATGAATAGGAACAAGTCTCTCTGCATGCACGTGGCCCACGTGTTCACGCTAGGCTGCAGTGTTCACCGTTAATAGCACTGTACTATGTCTCTGTTGGTTGCGGGAGAATGTTAAGTTTATGTATCTGGCCCACGTGGTGGGAATCGCAGACGAAAAAGATGACTTGCAAAACTCAGTACGTTATTATTATATCTCTGCAGGGGCATGAAATGTTTAGTTAAAATTTGATCCGATTATATAAAATGAAGACTTACAGCACTAGCGATGTCAGTTGATTCAAGATTGCAGTTCAGCCCCACGAGAAGGAGCTCGCCACACACACGCCCGCACTGTACTATGTCTGGAGGTCCACTGTCATGGTTACTGGAAAAACAGGGGCTACACTACCTAGCAACTAATGCTCAGCAACCACCCTCTTAAACTATAGCAAGACTTACATCACAATTCACTAATAAATATTACTACGTTTTCTATGCATGCATAATTCTGTATAATACTGTTCTTGTTTACTATTTAAACACTCAATCTGCTAGTTTGGCAAGTCGTTTGTGACGTCACTGCCGGGTGACTAACCGCTCACAGATGTAGCGGTGTGGGCGGGGGAAGGGGGTGTCATTGGACACTACCTTGACACACTGTAAGGTGGATCACAATCGCCAGGTATCCTTAACCCGTACAAAAACTGCACTGCCCTTGTGGCCGGCCACTGTACTTCAGCGCAATTGTGCGTGCCGGAGAGCGGGTCCCAGGTGCACGGCCTTGTCATGTGTTGGCATTTGTGCTTCCGAAGTACGATGACACATTTAAATAGTAGGAATTAAATATATCTGCCTCTAATTTAGGGTCTGCTGATACAAAATCACCAACCTTCAGTTTTAAGGCTGAACATGGCTCTTGCACGTTCCCTGTTGTTTTTGTTTCATTTTATTTTCAGAGTTTTGAATAGAATTTTTGAAGTAATTCTTTTTTGCGCATTTTATCACATTACTTAAAGTTTTACAGTATTTCTTGTAGTGGTTCATTAAATTTTGATTTCTAGTAACAGCTTTGTACAAGTTTCTTTTATTTCCACAAGAAATATTTATTCCTTTTGCAAGCCATAGGTTTTTCTTTAGTTGAGCGCTGTGGTGTGTTAACCTAGATGGAAAGTTTTTTCTCGAAAAGTTAGAGAACTTGATTTATAAAAGTGTTAAACTTTAAATTTGTTTCATTGCATGTAAGCACTAAGTAGATCATTTTTTAATTTTATGATGTTTCCTAATGAAAAATGTCTTGTTTTCTTGTAGTGATCACTTTTAGTAGGTATACTGACGGTAGTCATGATCAATACTTGTGCATCATGATCTGATAGTCCATTTACTTACGTTCCTGACCACTGAGTCAAGGGTCCCGGGTTCGATTCCCGGCTGGGGAGGTGTCATTAAATGTCACTTCCTCTGGTATAGAACTGGGTGTTTGTGTTTTTCTTGCCTAATCAGTGCTGATAGCTTTCATTTGAGACCACTGCATTTCCGAAATTCGATTACCCTGTTGGCCGTGTAGCTGTCAGCTATAGGCCAAGTAAACGAAAAAAAAAAAAAAAACAGTGAAATCTTCTTTAGAGGTTGCGTCGTCTCTCTTCCTTCTGTACTCTGTGGCTGTGTGTTAAAAATGGCTGCAGGAATCGTACGCAGAGTGGTGAGTTCTGCTGGCTGGTGTTTGCGATAATACGTGGTACTTATATAGTTCCTATCATGTACCGCAACACAAACCAGCTGGCACCTGTTGTGTGTTAACATGTATCTGCGATGTTTTCAGGTCAGTGGAGGCCTCCCGTTGAGTAGGCTGTACAGCTCTGAGGTCCGCAAAGTGACCATAATTCCCGGCGATGGCATTGGGCCAGAGATCTCTGCTGCTGTACAGAAAATATTTGCAGCAGCTAAAGTAAGGATCTTTGCTATTGACAGATCTCATGTTTGACATTATATCCTCTAACATAAACATATTACAACCAATATGAGACATTAATGTAATAGCCCACATAGCCTAGCTTCCAGTTTGTAACGTACTGAAATAAGACAACTTTTTAGGTTAGGGATGTCTGCACATTCAACACACCTAAAGGTGGATTCACACCTAACAGTAACCGCACCCGAACTAACCTCTGTATAAGGCATTTAAATGGTAAAATTTCATTTCTTGTGCATACAGTTTGGACGGCAACCAATTACAGCAACGTATTGAGTGTCTGCAATGTTGATTTAACCTCCAAAAATGAACAAGAACAAAACTAAGCTAGAATAGACATTTTAATGTTAAAAGCTATGTTTCTATATTGTAAGTATTTTACGCTGCACAGTTTATAGGAACTTGGTTTTTGCATTTCCTTTTGTCTCCAGATACAATTCCACGGTAAATATCAAGATTAGCTACACATCATGTACTGGATATTAGGTTAGTTTAGGTTATGTTAAGTTAGGTAACTTGACCTAACCTAACATTAGGTTATGTAAAGTTAGGTAACCTAACACAATCTAAACTAACCTAAAAACCTAACCGAATGGAATTTTTTTTACGTAGGCCTACTTAGAACATCAATAGAAACATTTTTCATTAATAAACTATGTGTCTAAAATCAATAGTTTGGCCAGTACTTTATGAGTAGCTAATCTTGATATTTACCGTTGTATGATATTTTCCGTATATGTCCACACTCCTAATCTTCTTCCTTGTAAACCTAACAATCTTTGTCATTCTCATGTTTATTTTAATTTTGTTCTCTTCCATCCACAATCATATGTTGTTGTCATCCTGAAAGTTGTTTCCTCCACCCATCTCTGTATATAACGAACAGTCATTGGCAAAAAGTCTATTTTTTCCACTCACCCCAACACGCGTGCCATTTGCCATGTGGTGCTCCGGACGTAACTTCTCCTTCTTCTGATGGGTCTCCCACTTTTACCCTCTTATCTCTGGGTCATTCATTCCATGTCAAATCAGCACACTTTTAATAACAATTATGCTGCACCATCTCAGATATTAATTATTTTTTGTTTATGGTTAATATCAATTAAGTGTGTGAAGAAAGCATTTTTAAAAAATTTTTCTAGTGTAGGCCTACAGTTTTTAGAAAATAACTATAAAAACTTCAAAAAATTTTAATTGTTCCACATTTTCATGTACAAAGTTAGCTGTAAGGGACAAGGGTGGAATGGTTGGTGCTAGAAACCTGGGACAGGGTTCATTTTAAATGGACTTTCATGTGACATGTATCGCAGTGGCATTAGAAAAATAAACATTTTCCACCATTTAGCTAATTTTTAAACTTCGGTTTTTTAAAAAGTGACAAATTGAAAAATTTGAGAAAACTCTCAAATGATGTTTATGTCATTCTTATTTCACTCTCAAAATGTCATTTTGGGATCTACGTGGCTTATGACTATCTAAAACTATGTATGTGCACTGGATCAGTGAATGACACATGTAAGTCATAGAACTGCAACTCTTGGTCAGGTACGGACTTAGGGTCTATGTCTAACTGCGGCAACTGAACATGTTCAGACTTGTTTTATTCTAGTAACTTCGTAGACGAGCCAGTTCAGACAGGCTCACACATGCTAGTCTGCATCATTGGCTCGATACATTTCTTTCAAGTTCGCTCAGTCTGCTGGCAGAGTTAATGTGGGTCGACTTGGTGAGAGTCACATTACGTACAGTTGATTTTAGTGGTATTGTGAGTATGTGTGGTGATACTTTGTATGCCACTGGTAAGATGAAGATATTGTTTCATTGGTAAGTTTTGTTTTATCTCAGAACTAATTATGTGTGAAAACTGATTAGATTATATTACCATTTTTATTTACATTAGCATTTTTATGGCTATGTCTACGAGCATAGTTTATATCGAAGGTGGAGAACTGTAATAGGGGCCGAGGGTGCGTCTATACAATACTGAACAGAACACGTTAGGAAATAAGTACAGCAATTAAAAGAAAAATATTTGTGAATACAGACGATTCTAACACTGATCTGGAATCTGAGGATGATTCAATTTTACGTAACCTTAAAGATCTTTACGAGAGTTGTAACAGCAGAAAAACAAAGATTATGATACCAACGCTTTTGTCTATGAAAATGTGGAATGTACGAAAAACAATGAGGGAATTGAAAGCTTCACGTTACATAGTTTCTCAAGCCAGAAAACTTTTGAAAGAAAAGGGAATTTTATCAACTCCAGACCAAAAACCTGGCAACACCCTGTCAGCTGAGACAGCAGAAACTATCGTACAATTCTATGAAGGGAATGAAGTCAGCAGCGCTATGCCAGGAATGAGACACTGTTTCATTGAAAGACTGTAATGGGAAAACAATTTATGTGCCTAAATGTTTGTTGCTCTGTAATCTGAAAGAGGTTTATATCTTACTCTATTCAAAGAAAAGTTTCCAGACATTAAAGTTGGATTTTTAAAATTTGCAAATTTGCAGAGTAGAGGCCAAAAATCTGTACCACAGCAGGTTAGAGTGGTACACACGCAGTATGTGTTTGTACCATGTATTGGAATGTTAAACTGACGATGATGGAAAATGCCAGATTACAGTTAATTACCAATGGAGAAATGAAATCTTACAAAGAATGCTTGGCAAAGATAATCTGCAATCTAGGAAATATTGGTTGTTATTTGGGTGTATGTGCTTTCTGCCTTGGAACTGCAGTTCTGAAACAGCAACTTGAAAATACCTTGGAAGAGCATATGTCGTCACTTACCGTCAGTGGAGTTCTGTTGACAGATCCAACTTGGAAACACTACAGAAAAATTCCACAGAATTTGTGGACTCTTTTTGTGACAAAATTTCCATTCTACTTTGTCAGGACTTCATTGTAAAGCAACAAACACAATTCATGAATTGCACAAAAGAAAATTTGTCTGATTCCGATTTTGCTGTTGTTTGGGACTTTTCAGAAAATTATTCATTTGTGGTTAGGATGAGGCCCAGAGATATAGATGGACAGATGACAAGCAACTGTGCATATCTTTGTGGTGAATTTCTAGGATTCTGGTAGTAAAATCGAACACTTAGCTATGTTGTGACTTCTGACTGCCTGGAGCACAACACAGCTGCTGTCTACCTGTTTCAAGAGAAACTTTATGAGAGAGACTTTTTGAAGCTAAGATTTGAGAAAAATGTATTATTTTTAAGATTTATCTAGCGCACAATACAAAAACAAGAAGAATTTTCTTAATTTGTATCTTCACAAGGACGACTTCAGCATTCGTGCAGAATGGCATTTCTCAGCAACTGCACATGGAGAAGGACCATGTGATGTAGGAGGGACAGTCAAGAAGTTGGCAGCACGTGCAAGCTTTCACAAGTCATATGATGATCAGATAATTGTTCCAAGAAAACTATATGGTTGGGCTTTAACATTGTGGGTATTACCTTTACCTTTGTTACGCAAGAAGAATTCGTCGCAACAGTTAAATATTTTTGATTGATAGATTCAAATGTGCTCAAGCTATTCCAGGTACCCAGAAACTACATGCTTTCTTCCATTAGAAGGAAATATGGATGTATTGACAAAACATAATGGTTCTGGATGAAATAAGTAGTTATATCATAGCTGTCTACAGTAACAGATCGTGGTTAGCTTATGTTCTGGTAAAAAACAAAGAGGCTGACGAAGTGAAACTGACGTTTCTTCTCCCGGCAGGGCCATCACCATCTTTCATCTTTCTCCTATCACATCTGATCTTCTGTGGATGCCATCAGTAGACATTCTGTGCAAGGTCAACCCAGTGACTCCAACTCCACGACAATTAAATTAAAAATATAATTGAAATCTTTCAACAATACAGTGTTTGTGAGAGACATTTCACATAATTCCTGACTAACTTATATCACTGGGAGTTCTGCAGCCACTACAGCTCACTACATCATTCCGGCGCTGCTCCATACTCGCCTCATGTCACCCCTCACCAGCGCTTACTTGGACTACCGACTATTCGAGTTATCATGCTTTTTTATTGTTCTCTCGTATGGAACTGCCTGCAAAATATTCTTTTACACCTGATATATTGTTTTGGAGTGTTCTTTCCTGTTTTTGTAATTTGTATCTAGTATCACGGTAGCCATAGCCGTTCCCAGTAATTTGTGAGTACTTTTAGACTTCATCAGGCTTGAACACATGTTTTAGCTCACATTTTTTTCTACTGTCTGAGTAGCAGGTAATATGTGATAGTATTGAATAATTGTCTTTGAAGTTGTAAGTTAGCAAGATTTTACTGTTCAGCTGTACAAAATGTGTGATGTGGTGTTTGTTACTGATGATGAGAAAAATAAACGTATGTCGTCGGAGGAAATTCTGCAAATGTTTGCAGAAAGTGACAAAGACAAGTTTTATGATCCAACAAGTGAGGAAGAAATTGCCCCTAAAGAACAACCTGGTTCATTAAGAGCTCCAGATATTGCAGAAAGTAAGTCTAAGTTCAGTTTCGGTAGTAGTGTCGGAGGAAAGTTTGTCAGAGGACGAAGAACAAGAAGAAAATAACACAGGGTATTCAAGAGGAAACAGAAAAATATATTTTTCATGGTTGCATGACAAGCGATCGGCTAAAAAGCAAAAAGTCAGTGCCAATGAGTTGGGTGTGAGGTTGCCTTTAATTAAAGGAAATTCAATCCTAGATTTCTCTCTTGATTTGTTGGAAAAATATGCCAAGAAATAAGCCATTAAGACCAGTAAGGCAGACAAACTGTCACATCGCCTATCTCGTTGGAAGGATGTAACACCAGACAAGTTTTAATGTTTTCTGGGAATTTCTTTACTTTATGAGCAAGAATTCTCATTTGGAAATGCAGGAATGCTGCCTACTACAGTCTGCAATTTATGGGATGGTTATGTCTCGTAATGACTATCAACTCGTTCTGCGTATGTTACACTTATGTAACAATGATGAGAAATCCAAAGAAACATTGTTAAAAATATGTCTTGTAGTTGAGTACCTAAAGAAAAAAAATTGTCTGAATCTGTGGCTCCTGAGATTTTTTGTGTAGGTGAAAGTTTACACTTGTTCAAAGGACAACTGTACTTCAAGCAGTATATTCTAATAAATAAATAAATAAATAAAAAAAAAAAAAACAGATTTGGAATAAAAATTTTTGTACTTTGTTACTAAGGAACGGGCTTTGTCTTAGATTTTATCATCAGACTGCACTGAAAGCCATTTGAACATTGGGAAATCTGGAGATGTGGTTGTTAATCTCCTCCATCGTTATCTCGAAAAAGGACATATGCCCTACTATCTGTCTTGACAACTTGTATTCAAGTCCAGAACTGTTTGGTTGGCTTTATGAAAGGACAACTAATGCAGTTTGCGCAGTAAGAAGAAACAGAAAGAACATGCCTTGTATGATGGAGAAATTGAAAAAAAGGGGAACTTACCTTCAGAAGCTGTGACAATTTCCCCGTCCTTTGATGGTGTGACCGACGTGACGTGTGGATGCTGTCGACGTATCACATTCCAGACATGAAAAATTCAGGGAAAGTTGACTACGCAACTGGAGAAAAGAAAATGGAGCCAGAGGTTGTGTTGGACTACAACAAATCTATGGGAGCTATAGACAGGTGCAATATGATTTTGAGTTCGATCGAAAGTGTACGCAAAACTGTGAAGTGGTACCAGAAGTTTTTCTTCCATGCGCTGGATATGAATGTACTGAATGCTAAGATTTTGTACTGCGAAGTCCAAGGAAAAAAAATATGCCCATATCTTCGTTCCACTTGGAGCTGATCCGACAATTGTTGGAAAAGTTTCGCGTTTCCACACCTCGCCGATCAGGAGGAAGATCTTTGAACGAGGACATTCCTACCAGACTGAAATTTCCTGAAGCACATTACCCCAAGTGTATGCCACCTACAGAGAAAAAAACAAATCCACTTTGTGCATGTGTTGTGTGCAAAAACCACAAGCGCAAAGAATCAATATACATGTGTCCTGTTTGCAATGTAGCTTGGTGTGTTGATCCATGTTTCGGCAACTATCACAGCAAGAAGAGAATATTTCCTTGACCTGTAATCTCAAACAAAGTAGTTAAATCTGAGTCAATTTGTTTTATAATTACTTTGACTTGATGTTATGAGTTTTCAAAGATTTGGTTGACATGTTCTCACTGAATAACTATGTTGTAGGCTACAATATTGCCCATGAAGAAAATTAATTTTTGTATTTAAAATTTCAGCAAGTTTCAATACAAATTTTTTATTACTTATTATTTATTTTTAGTTTTTGTGTAAGAGATCCTGTAGCCTGCAGCATCGTTATTTAGTGTGAATTATTTCAGTTTGGTCAGGCATTTGGTTTTCCTTTAATGCATAAAACCATTTAATGTAAATTTGGACTTTTGAATTGCCATTATACAAAAATAAAAATAAGTTTTCAAATTATTGGACAGATGAAACTGTTTAACAATGAGCTCTCGAACTGTTAAGCAGTGTGAGATGGTAGCATGTTGTTGCGAGTGATAACTCTGAACCTAGTAAAATGAGATCTCAATTGGAATGAGAAGCAAGTGGCTAGTGTTAGAACTCAGAGTAGCAAGTGATATCTCGGAACAAGGTCAAGCGAGACAGTAATCTGAAATGGAAACGAGTGGCACATGGTTTGCCTATGAACTCAAGAGTAGCATAATTCAGTTTGCTGGCAGATGTAACATTTTGATAAGATGAACAGCATAGAATAATGTAAGAAAAAATAAAGGCGGCAGGGTGAATGTTCGGTTTTGCTTTGCGAGACGGGAAGAAAGTTTATATAGAACTGAGTGATTGAATCCAAATCTGCCCGCAAGAATCGGAAATGGAGTAGTGTAAGAAGAATCTAGTACTGTATTTATTTTCATTATGTTCTGCCCAGCACTGATCCTACGCACTTTGAATTAAACCAGTCGCGACACTCATCGCACTTAACCATCATCTCACACACACTTGTACATAACATACATTTAATTCTCATGGCAGCCACACTTGTGTTACCTTGCAGCAAAACCCTAGCAATCCCAATTTGTCCTACGAAATAATAGTACTAATAAAATAAACCTGTAGATAGAAATCAGCAATCACATGCTAACCATTTTATAACATTTTTTAATGACCTACCACTAATTAAAATTATTGCCAGGGACTGGAAGTAACTAGTTACGTGACAGTTATTTTTTTTTGCCATCGGAAATTGTAACGCCATTACAGTTAGGTTTCAGTAACTTTCTACAGTAACTAATTACATTATTTATTCTCGAAGTAACAATGAGTGTTGTTACTTTTCCTGTTACTCTTTTTGTAAAAGCAAATTTGCTGTACATATTTGATTTAAGAATGGTTCTGATTCTTCTTTTTTCTCGAAATATGAAAGTTTTCAAAAATATTTTTGTAGGTTGTCTTTTGTTTCGTTTGTAACTATGTTGTCTTTGAGAAGTGAATGTAACATAGTTAAGTTGTGTTGCGTAATTTAAAGAGTTATGTGGTTCAGTATAATGTATACAATTACGTATGTGCTTTGTAATGGAGGACTTTCCAGGAGAAACAGAATCTTCTACAATGAAATATTGTGTAACCTACCATCGACATGTTCATACGCAGACAAACAAAGTTGTTATCATTGTCGTGGCCATAATTTAGTCTATTTTAGAAATTCAATCAAGTGTAAACCAAAATAATATTGGTTTTAGACGTCTGTTGTGTTGGGAAAAATTAACGTAGGCCTACTGTTACGTCAATGACATTTTGGTTATTTTGAGACATAACTAATGTACTTAAAAACATGTAAATATATTTTAAATAAGTATCAGGAAATAGCCAACAAAAGTATGCAATGTATGCTATATATAAATCATAGCTATTTCCAATGAAATAACAGTGTGCTGACCTTTGAAATTACATAAGTGGTGTTACAGTAGAAAGACCTATGTTCAGAGGAAGTCTCAGAAAGGATACAAATTCTGTGAATTATGCATTCCCCATATCTTAAAAAAAATTGTGCTTGTTAATACTATGCTAGTAACATGCTTGTTAATACTATGCTAGTAACATGCTTGTTAATACTATGCTAGTAACATAATTGTTAATACTATGCTAGTAACATGATTTATGTCTTCAGATGGTAGTTAGGTATATAAATTTTTCAGAAATAAAATTATGCATGCCATTAACGGGTGTTACATAGATTGTAACGGGGGTTACAGAGTTCAATAGTTTCTCTGTAGGTAATTGTTAACACTGCATTTTTCTTTACATTAGACAGAAACAAATATAACAGCTACATTTATTCATAGTTAAACATATACATGTATGTAATAAAAATAAGTACTATGTGTACATTTAAGTTATTTTACAAGTACAGTGGACTCCCGATTATCGGTGTGCGGATTATCCGATTCGCAGATTATCCACGCAAAATATTTCACTATAAATGGTTGAAAAATAGTTCAAAACATTTTTTGGAAAAAAAAAAAAAATGTTATTTATGAATACACGCTGTGTTTATTCGCATAATATTCACCAACGTGTTATGCCCGCAACCGTATTTTGAAAGGCTTGAAGAAGATTTTAGTATTTTCCAGCAGGCGAAACGGTTAGCACTGCACATGAATGGGTTAAATAGCTACGTTGTATCACACATGCGTAGATTAACGAGATTTTTCTTGGACAAAGAGGATATCCGTGATTTTTTAATTAATAGTGTTTTTAGATTACTAGCACATACCCCCGTAATAAATCATGTGAATAATCAGTAGTCTACTGTATTACGTTGCTGCCTTTTATTGCATGAATGAATTTGAGCTATTTTTCTTTCTACTGAGATCTAAGAAAGGGTAAAAGTGGATTATCCACATTTTTAGATTATCCAATGCATCGCCCCCCTCCATTAGCGCGGATAATCGGGAGTGGACTGTATATTAAATAGTAAGTATAGTTCATACTTTAAATATATACCACGTCCAAATTTTACTTCTATGTTCTATCAAAAAGATCAAACATTTTCTCTGGATGAGAATTTGTACACAACTCTGTTCTGACCCCTAACTTTCATGGTTGGAGTAGGCAGCTTGCCAATCAACTGTTCATAGTTTACTGAACTTTCATCATCTTCATCTAGACTGAATTCATTTTTCCCACACGATTTTAGAAACATAATTTGGACCTCATTGTTCTCATCAACTGGCCCTTGGCAGATGCCCACATAGCGATACTTTTTCTTCAAATTACGTTCACTGTGAATTTCCACTGTACCAAATACTTCTGGTTGAACATCTTGTATATACATAGGGAACTGATATGAG
Source organism: Medauroidea extradentata (assembly GCA_003012365.1). Lineage (NCBI taxonomy): Eukaryota > Metazoa > Arthropoda > Insecta > Phasmatodea > Phasmatidae > Medauroidea > Medauroidea extradentata. Next base: position 26,937 of record PNEQ01110228.1, read on the forward strand.
CCTCTTCATCTTAAGTGCCATCTTCAGTTTCATAAATGACCTTTTCCTGTTGACCTCTTGAACACAAATAAAATCTTTAATTTTGTCTTCCTTCACCCTGCAAATTTTTTTCATTTCCAAGCACAATGTTTTTGCAATCAAGAAGTTTTTTCTATCGTAAGGTCTGAAATTGTGGCACAAGGATATGTGAGGAACGGAAGGCAATTCTTCCCCCCGTTCTGAGAGTTTAGACTCCTTCATTTTAATTTGATTCTTGTGGACATGCAATGAGGTTACTCCTTTCACAGTTTTTTTAACATATGAGTGAAGATAGATTGCTGACATTACCACAACCTTTCTTGACTTCATTCCTGTCCACACAGTTCTTTTCACTAGTTCCCTTATTCCGTCCACAGCACCTTTTCCATGTGAAACTGAAAAAATTCCATTGTCCTTCAATGTGTCCAAAATCCTGTTTCATGAAACTCATTCCACATAATGAACCTATTTTTAAACTGCCCTGCACAGTTGTCTGTAAAAATAAACGCGTACTTTAAATTATAGTTTTGTTTCATGTCTGCAATGATTTCATCAATAAAAGCACACACAGAGAGTTTGCTGTGTGGAAGATCATCACATGACAACATATGACTTAACACTATCATCGCAAAAGTTATATACAACATGTGATCAGTGAGCATTTCGGATTTTATCCTGTGCAACCAGTGAATAGTTTTCTGCAAAGTCCATTTGTATAACTGCCTCACCAGAACTTAAGTTTTTTTTACATGTCTCTAAGTATTGAGACTGAATTTGTTTTGTAAAATAATGGAGCTTGAAAGCCTTAACTTGTCCTGCTAGCTTTTCATAGGCTTCTTCACAAGTATCCAGAGGGAGGGGGAGGCAAGGTGGCCAGCCCCCCTCCCCCCCAAAACCGAAAGACTCAAATTTAAAAATATAAACCTAATGCTTCATAATCATATTTATGAAAGTTTTCGGCAATTTAATTACTAAAATGTTCACAAATACACAATGTAGGTTTTTAAAAATAATAATAATGTGTCTGGTCCATTGGAATCAGGAATTAGGTGTATTTTGTACTAAGCTGCAAGAATTCTCTCTCTCCCGTCTACTATTTTAATTTTTTTCTGAGTGCTGTCTCTTGTCACAGCAGGGTTGCAGGCTGGTCAGCCACTACCTACCCTTGAGCCACACCCAAACAACATTACCACTGCCTGCTTCAAGGGACTAGAAAGCTTGCCGAGTTTGATATCCACATGACCTGACTCTAGCCTCAGTCTGTAGGCTGAAGATATCACTTACGCAGTGCTGTAACTGTCTGTGCCACATTAGCTTTTACGAGCCGTTTTTACGCTGCTTAAAATGTAATTTATTGTTTTGTGAAGTTACGTTGCACGACAGTTTTGATAATGTGTGACAAAAATGAAAAGGAAGTTATCTTCATATTTTATCAAAGTGCCGAAACAAGATGAAAGGGACGATGACGTTGCTGGTGCAGTGGCATTGGTAAGGTTTAAAATTAATTACTTCATTCATATATGAGCAGTTAAAATGATGTTACTTATTTTTACCGTAAATCGGGGAATTTTGACACTGCGGGGATAACTTTGCATTGCTATATATTACTTTTTTTTAGTTCTGAGGTCATTTTATGAAGGAATAGATAGTTGGGAATAGAGTGTTTAAAAACTATGTTCATTTTTTCCCATTAAAAGTTTAGAGAAACTACAAAACCATATATTTTGAGTGAAATGAAGTAACTTTTCCGGGTCAAAATAACCATTGCTTAATGAACCTCAAATGCGATAGAGTAAAATTTTGTCAAATAAAAGTTTAATATAAATATATAAAAATTGGCCGAAGTCTGTCTAGCAAATGGTTTCATGCGATTTTATTTGAGTTGTTGAGCTTGATGAGTTTTCAGAAGTAGAGCCGATAAGGTCTTGTAAAGTTTCTTATGTAAGTTGTTTGGTGATTGGGCCTGAGTTGTGAAATGTCACTCAAAGAACTCGCTTACCTCGGTTACTAGAATTTGGTGAGTAAGATGGCTAAATTAGGTAGCGGTAGAACAGTTTCAACTTCTAGTCGTACACGCAAGTTTTTTCAGTATTTCAAACATTGTATTTCTAATTCAGCTGACACCATCGAATCATCAAGGAGGCTAGTTAAAACATATTAACTATGAGAATGTCCTCAGCCATTAAAAAATGCCCAATCCAAAATGATTAGCCCTATAAACATAACATTTTAAATATATCTTCTCGTAAAGATGTAAATGCTAAAAATTATTTATTTATATGTTTTTTAAAGAAAGAAGTTCTACTATTTAAGGCGTATGTAAAGTTGAGGTGTCAAGCAAACGACTGGAATATTCAATCGTCGATAAAATCTAAAATACTGATCTTATTTCAATGAAATTTTTTGTAGTGTAGACTTTTTATTTACGAACGTATATTTATATAGCACTGGATTGTAGTATGCTTTGATTTCGAGTAAATAATAAAAATTGGCGTTTAGAAAAGTAAGGGATTAAACCCACAAAATCCATAAAAATTGAAAACTGAAAGTTTTATAATTTTTAATACGACAATATCCAGGACTCTAACTGACTTTCAAAAATAGCCTGCTCCGAATTTTGAATTTAAAATAATTTTTCTATAGGGCCTACGAATATCTCTGCGCGATAGCTTTAAAGATGTTAAAATTATTTTTAAATCAAAACGCGAGTATTCTTTTTAAAGTCGGTTTTTATAGAGTCCTGGATTTTGTCAAATAAAAAACTAGAAAATTACAGTTTTCAGTTTTTATGGATTTTGTGTTTCTACCCCCTATTTTTCTAAATACCAATTTCAAGTTTTTACTCGAAAGCAAGGCATACTATTGTCCAGTGCTATATAAATAAATGTTCGCTAATAAAATATCTACTTGGCAAAAAAAAAATAGTATTTTAGATTTTAATCAACGATTGAATATTCCAGTCGTTCGCTAGACTTCTTAAAGGTGCCGCTTACCCACGTGTGAAAGGCTCAAAAGCAACGGAGCAATAAGGTCGACATTGAAGCACGCATCAAATACAGTGTCACCTCAACGAGCCAAGCGCTGAACTAGTGTGCGAGGTTCCCGCCGAACGGTTTTTACTACTGGACGTTAAAGAGCCTGTGTCACACAACTTTAAACCATGTCGTGCAGACAGTCCGAACTTGAACGATCGCATCGACACTATCCCATGTAAATCGTTCTGTTTGAATAATCCAGGAGTTAGTGTTAACAGACAGTTCCATTTTTTAATTTGTCTGAAATTATGATTTTTTAATGATGAAAATGGCGTTGAAAAATACTGTTATACGACTATGTTAGTGTGCATTTTCTCATAAGTAGAGTACTCCAAAGTAAAAAAAAATTTTTATGGGGAGGTACAGACATTATTAACAAGAAACTTTGCCGCTTTTTCCCCCATTGTTACAACAAATAATTTTGAGTAATCTTTCAAGTACGAAGACGCTACACACTTGCTGCAAGCTGGCACAGTGGTCAGGCGTGGTTGTGAGGCAGGCAGCTAACGAAGAAGGGAGGCAGGGAAATGACGATGAGTTGTGTTACATGAACTTGATAGCCGGACAAGAGTAGGATGAGGAAGATTAACAAGTGATAAGAGCCTTTCTGCATGTAAATCGAGATGTTCCAAACAGATCAGCGTTTCGTACTTCACAGTTGTAACTACCATGTCACAAGTTTGTCGTATCCCACAGTGGAACTGCGGGGGCATGACGTAGTTATGGCCGAGCGGAGATTAACTAGGCAAGTAAGGTGGGATCGCACTTAAAGAGTTAAAACTCAGAATCTTGAAACTAGAAGTTGACATGTTTATTAAGAATTATTACGAGTCTTCAAGTATACAGTCAATCAGACAAATGACATAGAGACAGTGCTTCAACGATAACCGGGGCTCCTCTGAGCACGAAGTGTCTCGGAGAACGCTTATATAGCATCGAACTGACCTCAACCTTGGTTGGAGGGCAGGGCGATGACAGTCTAGCTAACAAACACCACGTGCACTCTATTAACTGTCAGCTTGTGTTTTCCATTTCTCAGAGGTTTGTTTATAATAAAGTAACCTTCAGTGACATTTGATAAGAGTTTATGTTTGAAACAACTCTCAATATTTTCGAGAGGAAAAATACTTAATTACCTTCATGCGGCGGGTGTTGATTCTCTGTACGCTGCACTCTGGCCATTGGCCTGTAGATGACCTTATTATCAAGCAGAGAATACTTAGTCACTCGACATGTGTATACGTTGACTCAATACTTATATCTGTTATCCGGGCCATTGGCCTACGGATGAACTTATTAGTAAAATGGGAAACAAGCGTCGGTGCACGTGTTGTGTGATAAAGCAACAACACGTGGCCGGCGACTCTCAACCTCTGTACTTGTACTCGTGGCAGTTGGCCTATAGATGGCCTTATTATCACAAATGGAAAACAAGCTTCGAAATACATAGTAACAAGACGGCCGTCTGCCGTGCTGTGGCAAGTGCTCGAGTGTATGCGTGTATGTGTGGTTACAAACATATGTTACAATAATTCATTA
>PNEQ01110229.1:0-22412 GCA_003012365.1 Medauroidea extradentata
TAGAACTATGATAAAAAATAATGCTAATTATTACTACAAATCGGTAAATCAAAAATGGCAAAATTATTTTATGAATTGTAGATAGTATATAAAACAAAGCGAGAACCCATCCTGATCATAAGTTTAAGTGTAAATGATGTCGAGAACGAGCAGAGGGAAGTGGAATGTAGCAATAGTTTGACCTGTCCACCGCGCCGAATCAGGTACACTGCGACGCTCGGACTGCTCTGGTGGTCCAACGAAATATGCTAACTTGTTCACTGACATATCAATAGAAAGCTGAAGTAATGGGCAACAAAATATACTTGGCATGTTTTTCACGTAGCCGTTTAGTTTTGCAGATAATCGTTGTCGAATTTCCATAACATTGATAAAATAATACATTCTTTCATTTTGTTGTTTTACGGTGTATAGTTAAGTTAACATTTTTAGATATTTCTTAACATATTTACGTAGAACAGAGTTTCTAGATTATTTTGAACTATTTGTTATAATTTTACGGTAAAAGTTACGCCTCATGGCGGCAGTTTAGTATAACGCTGCACTTACGCGTCGCTTATGACTTTGTTGCACGATTTCGATGTGACGCACACGGATTTGAGCGGTAAACTTTTGATATGTTATTAAGCATGCTCGACTGTGTAAGTGAGCCAAAATTCAGCTTTGGACAAATTTTTTGGAGGTTAAAACCTTTGATTCCTGGCCTATTTGTAGTGTTGGCGACACTTATTGGATGAGTGGGGTACGTGTGATGCCTGGAACCGGGAATTTTTTTATCAGCCCGTTCTCACGCCTCATAAACGGGGAGAGGAGGTAATCGATAGCACAGCAGGCAGGTTTCAAGCTGCCGCCCCTGTCGACCGGCTTGTTTACAAATTCCCCCTCACCTGCGGCCTAGCCACGGGGCGTCCTTGTATCCCCGCAAATCTGCTTTTCAGCCCGCCTCTCCCCTCCCCTTTTCATTTATCCCCTCTCTTTCCCCGGGCTCTTAAAAACGCGGTCGTGTTGGGCTCTTAAAAACGAGGCCGTGTTAACTCGATTTTGCGCGCTCGTTAGCGGGGCGCGCGTAACAATGCCCGGCCGATTAATCGCTCCCCCTTCCCCCCTACTTGGGGTGCTTTATGGCTTTCTGGATTGGTTGGCGCGGGTGTTGAGAAAAAAAAGAGGAAAGTAGGGGGGATGTTCGAGATTCGAACAGCCGGCGACGTGCTCCTAGTTTGATTATTTCACCCCTTCTCTTTTACGGCGTCCTTCCTAAGTCTTGAGACTTCCTCGGTTTCGACAAATGGCGCGGGGATTTTTTTTTACGTATCGTGATCTAGTTCAAGGGAAAACAATTTAAAAAATTGTTTTGAGCAAATTGTATTTTAAATCGCTGAAAAAAAATGTGGTAGGTAAAGTACTTTGTTGACGTATCTTTTTCTACGAGTGAAATTACATACGCAGTTACAAAGTTTATAGCCTACTTTTAGTTACATTTTCATAATTAAAATATAACAAAACTGAAATTGTTGTTCTTAACCGTTAAACAGAATTACGTGCTATGCTAATAAACATCTGATTTGTTATGTTCATTTTTTTATAACTGGGTAGAGTTAAGACCACGGGTCGCTATCTATGTTATTAATTTTTTTTTATCCTTAAAGCAGATATCGCAAAACCGTTACAAAGAAATGTTGGTAATTGTTTATGCTATGTAGCCTTTTATTTTTTCAAAACATGCGTTTTTATAATTTTGTTAGTTATTGACTTTTATATATGTTAATTAAGTCGATAACTAGGCAAATAATATATAAACTTATGTTTAAAAAAAGTACGCCTAATAGTATAAACAATTTTCAACATTTCTGTGTGACGGTTTTCCGAAATCTGTTCAAATAAACGCTGAAAACATCAATTGATTTCTACACTTGTTCAAAGCCAATATGGATAAAGTACTCAATGACAATCCTAGATAATGGTATTTGCCAACTTTATGAGTAAATATTAGTCCAGAATTACTAATTTGTTACGCGTTATTTTTTGCGCCGCTGTTAAATGCACGAGGTTCCGGCGTCAGAGATTGTGCCTCAGAAGTTCATAACACTGGAAACAATTTTGTTTAAAACGTTGGCTAAAGCTATTGTCTAGGATTGCCATTGTTTACTTTTTGCAAATTAGCTTTAGCGTTGAATTACGTACCATGTCCTCTTAAATATTAAACTCTCAAAAACAGCATAACTAAGAATCCGTGGCCTTAAATTATCTTTATGTATTGCTGTACCTGACTTAAAATACTAATTTTTTATTGTTTCTTATTAAAAATAATACATCGGTAGAGACGGGAGAAATTCGCGGGTTCACTGATGTATAGTCTAGCCTGCAAGAATATATGCCCACTCAAATAGGCCTACATAACAGCTGTTCATTAGTTGCTCGCTGGCACTGTGAAAAAAAAACACTATTTGATCTGCATTGATTTGCTTCTTTATTATTGGCTCAACGCTCTGCAGGAGGAGTCAAATAAAGCAAAAGCCAATTGAGAAAGTGGCACGAACTTATGGCTGTTTGAATTCTTGCATGCGTCGAAAAAAAAAAAAAAGCACGGAATTTTTCAGGTCCTTATCCATCGGTAGGGATCCCTGTTTTTCGCGAAAAGAATTTTGCTCCACTTTGTTTCTGTGGCTTACGTGCACGTCTGTAGTTCTGCTTCGTGGTCAGTGATTGGATAGTTTAACTGTCGCGAGCCTTGAGATTCTACCGGCCAATCACATACGTGTGGCGTTGCAGGAACGTTATTGTAATTGGCTCAGTCCAATGAGATACGGTTCTTCACATAGACACGCTGTCAATAACCTTGAATACAGCCCACTATTTTTCGCGAAAAGAATTCTGCAACAGTTTGTTTCAATGCCTTATGTGCACATATGCAGCCCTGCTTCATGGTCAGTGATTGGCTGTCTTTAACTCTCAACGTCTAGGGTTCTACTTGAAAATCACAGACGTGTGGTGTCGCAGTAACCTTGTTCCTGTTGGCACAGTCAAATGAGCCACGTCTGTGCAATAATTAGGGCCACGATTTTGTCGCGGTAAGATTTTTGTCCCACTTTGTTTCAGTGACTCACGTGCACATCGGCAGTTCTGTTTCAAGGTTGTTGGCAGCGTGTCTTTGTTAAGACACGTTTCTCATTTGACTGCACCAATCAGATTAAGATTATTGTGAGTCTGTACGTCTATAATTTGCCAAGGCAAGTGAGAGTAAAATCATCCAACCACAGACGATGTAGCAGAGCTGCAGGTGTGCACATGACGCATCGAAACCAAATGTTGCAAAAATCTTTTCCCCATAAAATCGCGGCTCTAGCAATAATACATTCTGCCAATAACCATGAAGCAAAGCTTCATACGTGCACATACGGAATTGAAACAAACTGTCGCAGAATTCTTTTCGCGAAAAACAGGGGTCCCTCTCCATCGGCGTGTCGGCTGGAGAAGAGTTTGTTAGAGATGGTGCGGGTCGCTGGAAGAGGGGAGTGGATAGCTTCGCACATGTGTGTGAACGCGCGTGATGCATGCTGTTGGGCTTCGCGTCGCGAGTGTCGCGACCAGTTTCAGAAACCTGTATTTCGCCTTCCGAAGAAGAGGAGCGACTCAAGAGCTGCGAACTCGAGCAGACACCACCACGCCTGCAGAAACAGGAAATACGTGCCGGGACGTTTGTCAGGAAGTGTGGACGCTTCTAGTGTCCGCCGAAATAAGTTAAGATTTTGTTGCTTGGATGTGGGGGCGGGGGAGGGGGTTGTTGCTGATTTATGATCTCGGCGAAGCGTAGGTCTACGCATCTTCACGCAGGTTCGTATCGATAGCAAATGTCTTGAGTGCGTGGTAGATAAATAAACGCTGAACTCATATATTTATTTCTACGCTTTTTTCAAAACCAGTATGGATAAAATACTCAATGACAATCCTAGATAATGGTATTTGCTATCTTTATGAGTAAATATTTATCCAGAATTACTAATTCGTAACGCGTGATCTCTTGCGCCGCAGTTAAATGCACGAGGTTCCGGCGTCAGAGATTGTGCCTCAGAAGTTAGTGACACTGGATACAGAATTTGTTTAAAACGTTGGCTAAAACTATTATCTATCATTGCTATTGTTTAATTTTTGCAAATTGGCTTCAAGAAACCTACGGTTATAGATTAATGCTTTTAGCGTTGAATTATTTACCACGCCCTCTTAAGACCTCTACACAATTGAAAGCTTTAGCGTTTGTCTTTAACATTTGACTTTACGATATCTTTCAATACATGGCATTATGGAGTCGAACACAGTAGTGCCGCAAAATGTAAAGTTAAGCTGCTTTGATATTACATTTAAGATAAACTGAAAGCCTAAAGTCGAAGTCAAGATGGCCGTTCGAAAAAAAACCAGCTGATTATGTATGTTAAAACGAAAACTGTTTATTTCTGAGTATCGTTTTGTTCTCCAATATTGTGATACTATGGAAAAGTAAGAGATTTATCTTAAATGTACTCTAATAAATCTGGTAAATATCGTTGGAGAAGTATTCATCAATTAACATTAAGTTGCGTCAATGGAAGTTATTGCTTTTGTTCTGGAAAGAAAATTAATAATTGGCTTATTTTTTTAAAATATTTACGCGATATGCTTTTGTAGCAAATTTATAACGATTTATGGCATAATATTTTCGTGTAAATAACATATTTTCAATCGTTTTTCTACTGTCGTTACTTTAACTTGACGTTTTTGTTGTATATTGACGAAACACACAAAGTAACGGAATCGTAAAGTCAGATGTTAAAGTATTCAAGTGTGTATCGGCCTTTAGATTTTTGTGCTTGATTGGAAGGGTATGGAGGGGCCGCGGTTGCCGAATGGTCAGACCATTCGCCTCCCACCGTGGGCGATCCAGGTTCGATTCCCGGCGGGGTCGATCTCCGGATTTTCGCACGTGGGAATCGTGCCGGACGATGCCGCTGGTCGGCCTGTTTTCTCGGGGATCTCCCGTTTCCCCCGCCCTTTCATTCCGGTGCTGCTCCATACTCACCTGATGTCACCCCTCACCAGAGCTTAAGAGGGCGTGGTACACAATTCAACGCTGAAAGCATTAATCTATAACTGTAGGTTACTAGAAGCCAATTTGCGCAAATTAAACAATAGCAATGATAGATAATAGTTTTAGCCAACGTTTTAAACAAAATTGTTTCCAGTGTTACGAACTTCTGAGGCACAATCTCTGACGCTGGAACCTCGTGCATTTAACTACGGCGCAAGAGATCACGCATAACGAATTAGTAAGTATGGATAAATATGTACTCACAAAGTTGGCAAGTACCACTATCTAGGATTGCCATCGAGTAATGTATTCATATTGGCTTCGAAAAAAACGTAAAAATTAATTTATATTCTCAGCGCTTATTTATCTACCACGCACTCTTAAGACCTCGATGTTGAGCACTGGCCAAAAATCTCTCACTCGCTCACTCTTGGAAGGGTAGGGGGTGTGTGTTGCTATTTTATGAACTTGTGAAGCGTCGGTCTTCACACAAGTGGGCTACATACGGATATCAAATGTCTTACTGTATAGACCATTCACGATTAAGTGATCTCTGCACATAGTTTTCTTTCAGCCGTTTTGCAACCATCTTTATACTATTTTCAATGTGAAATCTTACATGTAACGTTTCAACACTCTGAAAAGTTGACATGTATTGGCCCAACAAAATATTTTAATTAATTACAAGTTCTGCTGTGAGTGCTCAGTTTATATTGAACAGCCTATACCAATATCGACAACCCTCTAGAAAATAACGTTGCGTGTTCTACAAGCACTCATGGCAGGTTGGAGGCATGTCTAACGTTAAGGTCTTGTTCCTTGGTTTTGCAGTGAATTCGAAAATATTTTTTTTATCACTACCTTGGCCTATTACTCGTATCAAAATTTTGCTGCACAGTTTTGACACTACTATGTCATAAATTGTAGCTGAATTTTTTTTGTAGCAATGTACTGACGGCTTTTTAGATTTCGTCACCCAAAGTACCACGTTTTTGGTCGTGAATGAAAATAAGTCAAAATGAAGCAAAATATTTATTTTTCTGACGAATGGTATATTATTTTTAAAAACGCATCCACAGTATTGTGCATAGTGTGATTGCACATTGTCTCAATTTTTTTTAAAGCTTTTGGTTAAAAATTATTTGAGTTATTGGCATCACTATGGAAAAAAAAACTAACATTTTCTTTATAGTAAATCGTTTACTGCATGATATTTTCACTCTATGGCAGGAAGCCCATCTATCATCAAAATAGGAGTTACCGACAGCCGGACGCGGATTTTGTGCTTCCACAATATTGCGCCGCGGCGTTTGCAACACGCTATCTGATTAAACAAACATAAAATAGACAGCAACAAAAAACATGCACACTGGAATTAAGTATCAGAATGTAACGTAAAACATTGCACATAAACTTTATTTCGTAGTTTTGAACAAAGTCTTGATTGAATGACTTAGGCAGGAAATTTGTCTACACTGTAAAAAAACCTTCCTAAAATGTTTAGAAGTAATTAATGTAAACGCAGTATGGGATAGTTATCATACTTCCGCCTTGTAAATATGCAAACTTTTACACTTGTTACAATACAGGCCTGGTAACTTCAGTATACATTTAACTGTTTTATAAAAAAAGTTTAGGTATGCTATCATGGATGTTTGGGAAACAATTCTAACATACTTACTTTCTTAGCGCTCCTGTATACACGTGTGGTAAATTTACAAACTATTTTTAGAGTGTAATGTAAAGTGCAATATATGGTCGTCACTCGTCTATTCCATATACGTTTACAACGCAAAACAAAAAAAAAAGGGGGGGGGGGAGGGGCACTTGTCTTCGAAAACAGTTCGTCTAGACACAATTCGAAGGCAATTAATTGAATTTTTCTGGGCTTGCAAACTACGAAAAAACACATGGAGGTTCGAAATAATAAAACACGTAACTTCCTTATAGCAGAGACCGAGCGAGGTGGCGCAACGGTAATGTCGCGTCACTATAAGACGTGAAAATGGAAACGGGATTGTGGGGGAAGGGGGGCAGGTGGCGGATCGGTAGTCGAATCTGTCATACAAACAACGCGTTAAAATACAGTAGTATCACCCGGTAATCGGTAACACCTGAGATTGAGTACAGCACCCGTAAGCAGCTTAAATAAATAATTTGACAGTAATTTAAGTAAAGTCCTCGCCTGGCGCAGGGACGGTGTTGTAACGTGTCGTGCGAAATCGCTTAAATTATTCATTAACTTATTACGTTTATCTACAAAAATAACACGCATACTTGGAACTAGGCTTCAATAAATTTAAAAATTCGTTGCGCTTGTTGGTAACACGATTTTCGGGCCGTTCAAAACGGCTAAAAACGTTTTTCTTTTATACCTATGTAACTCCTAATACCTTAATTCGCAAATAATAAAGCGAGATGAGTGTATTGTTGGCCTTTACTTCATACTATCCAAAAATAACATTTTAGGGTCACCGCAAGTCCTTTAGGTAAAAAGACTATACAAAGACCACGTCAGTTTGGTGTGAATAGAGGCGATATGCTTCTCGTTGAGCGTTGTACTCTGGCTCTAACCGCCCCGCTGTCCCTACGCGTCGAACGCGAAAATTTGAAACAGGCTAGGTTCACCCTCCTCTTAAATAATCCTACATTCGCTCTGAACAATTTCAATTTGATCTGCAGCACATGCGAACAATTTACAACACGTGGTCGACTGCACAGTACCGTGAGGAAATTTCTGAGGTATTAAGGTGAAGCTGAGCAGAACTTGAGTAAAATGTGAGAATTTTTTGTTTGCATTGCACAGTCAGATTATTGAGGTATATACGTTTAGGTGAGACAAATGGTAAAACAAATAATTTCTTTTCAGTCGCCGTCGTGTTATAAATGTTACGAAAATGCACATAATGTTTTACATAACGGACAAAACTAACAAAGACTGTCGTTCGATATTTTATATTTTCTGTTTCGCATGCTGCAAAGTTGACATAATGGAAAATGAAAATAGTAAAAAGTACTTCATAATATGTGTTCATATATATATATATATATATATATATATATATATATATATATATGTGTGTGTGTGTGTGTGTGTGTGTGTATGTATATGTATATATATATGTGTGTGTGTGTGTATGTATATATATATATATATATATATATAAAGTGCTCTCATTCCTTTACATGATCCTGTTCCTCCTAAAGAATTTCACCAACAAATTCCAAATAAGAATATTTTCCCTCGCCCATGTGACATCCACCGTGGTTGGTATGCAGCTTGTAGTTAAGGTAAGGTAATTGGGTTTAACATTTCGTCGACAGGGAGGTCATTAGAGACGGTGACATAAACTTTGTAGCTTGAAGAATTCTTTAGGAAGTTTGGACGACTCTTTAAGAAATCGTCAGTTTTTCCTTAATTACACTCACTTGTCGTAGGCCTACGTACAATGAAAATTCCTCACATTTCTCTCAGAGAAGACATTTTTTTATTCAGTGTGACTGCAATCGGTCCATAGGCTTCCAAACATAACTTTTATCTTAAAATTTATCAGTGTTATGTCTACGTAAACTTTCTCCGAGGGGCTGGGGAGAGGGGTTTGAAAAAAATTTAGTGGGGCTTCAGCATTCCGAAACGAAGTAACTACATTGCACTTTCACTCGGGAAGATCCGGGTTGGATTCCCACCTCCGGTCTCCCTGAATTCGGTTTTCCATGGTTTCTCGAAATCGCTCCAGACGATAACGTCGCTGTCGACGAAAAGTACAATTACCTTAAGATCATTGCTGCAGAGTCTTCAGTCTGAATTAATTGTAAATTGTTTTATCATGTCACTAATTTAAAGCCTTTGTCTCATGTTTCTATTCTACTAATTCCGCGATAGTTATTTTTTTAAGCCTAAGATAAAACAGATATAAAACTCTGTTTTGAACCGTGTTCGCTATTTTTTTCAAGACAGTAAATAGCTAATAATGTTTCCACTGACTATGTGACTAACGGTATTTTTGTTAATCGACTTCCTACTACTTAGTATATTAGTAGAAACCGTGTAATTTCATGTCTGAAAAAAAAAAAAAAGCTATCGCGTCAAAAACTTCTTTAAACAAAACTGTCAAATAGCTTTGTGATATCTGCTTTCCTTTGAGGTTAAAAAGTCTCGACAATAGTCTAAACAATGGTTCATGGCCTTAGGTTTTACAAGAAACATTTCACTTTCAGGTTAGAGCAGTATGCCTAACATTAAGTCCTCGCTCTTTAGTTTTGCAGTGGTTTGGAAAATATTTTTAACGAAAATTAATATAGATATAAAAAATTTATCTTAAGTGTTTCGACACTTATATACAATCGTTTGTGTATGAATTTTTCTGTTGCAATATATCAAACGGATTTTTAGATTTTTTCCCCTGAAATATCATATTTTGTGGTCAAAATAAGGTAAAATGAAGCAAAATAATTTTTTTGCTAGAAAACGGTACGTTATTTTAAAAAACGCTCTCCTAAAATTATGTGCCATATGACTGTACACAGTCTCAAAATTTTTCAAAGCATTTGGTTAAAAAATATTTGAGTTATTTGCAATTGTTTGAAATAAATTAAACATCGTGTCCTTAAGTTTAGAAAATAATTATAGCGGTATGCCTTACATTAAACCCACAGACGATACACGGTTGGTAGCCATGATGTTTTCTGCTCTCTGTTAAGTTCTACCAGACAGCCGCTACTTAGCCCGCACGCCCGTATATTAACTTAACCGTTCTTACGCGGAAATTACGTTAATGCTACAACGATTGCCACTTCACACAGTAGCTGCTGCGGGGACGGCGTGCAAGGCTGGTAATTGCGTTAAGCAAACGGCAATTAAATCGCAAAAGTCGTTTTGTGGCGGAGGGCTGCTTTCCACGAAGTTACAAGCGTCGATCACTCATTACTCTTTTAGTTTGAGACGAGGAACTGAATTTTTTAAACTACGACCTTGTTTCAGTGTGTTTAAGTGATGGAAAGGCATAATTTTATATTTGTATGAAATAGTGTTAGTTTTGTAGACGTTACGTGAGAGTACATTTTATTAAAAAAAAAAAAAAAATTCCCTCAGTCAGTATTCCTACAATGGTATTTCGAAGTCAAGATATCTATGTTTTTACTTCATGCACAATTTGGAAACCAGTAAACAAGATGAAATGAAATAATTCACATTGAAATTACATGCCACGGGCTACGTCTTGAAGTATATAAAAACACATTATGCCTATAAAATGTTCTTGTATTATAAAAAAATTATGAAACTAAGAATTGTTTTGCTTATTTCACAATTTTTTTAAATACAAACTTTTTTTACAGTATGGGGTTTTTTATGTACTTTAAATCCTAGGCCGTGACATGTATATTCAATATTAATTATTTAATTTTATTACATGCAAATGTTGACTTTGAAATGCCATTGTGGGGAAACTAGCTGAGCTAATTTTGTTGTAAGAGGGAAATTTACTCCCAACTTAACGTCTACAGAAGTAACACTATTTCATATAAATATACAATTGTGACTGCTCCTCATTTAAGCGCCCTGACGCATGCCTCCTGTCACGCACTTCAAAAGAGTTTCAGCGTGTTGGGAAATTGATTTTTTTTTTTAAACTCTTCCACGTGCACACTTGTGTCGAAGTACGAAAAGGGGAAAAAAAACTTCAAACGAGTACGAAATGTCACTGTGCCGGGCACAGAGTTTAAATTGGTAGTCGGTCTTTGAACACATCGATTTTATTCTACTTTTTCATACAAAAAAAGTGTTATACACGTGAAAGATTCTAACAAGTATTGCGACAGGGATAGGAAACATATTTGCCTATAATTTTGTGAACTGTAAATTTTACAATAACATTTTAAATATAAATATTAAGGATAAAATTATTTACAGATTTTCTCATACAGCAAAATATGCTGTACTGTATGTATTTTATGTAAGTTAGATTACTTACTGTTGGAAAGAGTTATATAGTTAAAGGTGATCCGCCTAAAGTTAGTTTAATTTTAAAACGTTCTCCATCTAAGAGGGAGGGATCAACGCCGTCTTGAATTTTCGTTTTTTCTGTAATAACTTTTATTCCGGGTGAATTTATAGAACTTTTATCTTACTACCAGAATAGAATACATATTTACAGAATTTTTAGACATCAGTATTCTTTGTCTGCCGTTAATGTTGTTACAGATCTAATTGTAGGTAGAAAATCCTTATTACTTCTTCAACTGCAATTATATGTTTAAAAATATTAACAGCAAACAAATATTTATGATGTCTAAAATTATAACAATATGTTGTATTTTATTCTGCAGTTATGTTAAAGTTTCATAAATTTATCCAAAAATAAAAGTTATAGCAAAATACAAAAATTCAAAATTGCTACCATCTCGCCTCTTAAGGTGGCCACCTGTCCAACCCGCCTAGCGGTGTGCAGAGCTTCGGCCGACACAAGTTTGTCCGACAACTATTTAACGCACGTGAGTGATGTCTGCTTAGGAATAACATTTAGATTACGTTACGTGCTTGTATACACTTTTTCAGGCCCTCCATTATTCTACAAGCTTATTTTATAACCACGATGTTCTTGGTTCAGAATATTAAAAAACGTATAGAATGATACAGCACGTTTTTTATTCAAGATGTTGTACGTCATAAAATTATAGGTTCCTTACCTAATGTTTCATACACGCACTGACGGAGCTAGGTTTACATCATAAAATCATACACAGTGACGAAGCTAGGTTTTCCTTCGACCGGGGAAATAATTGTGTATTACGCCTCATCCTCTTGGGGCTGCGGTTGGCGCTGTGGTTAGAGCACACGCCTCCCAACAAAGTGATCTGGGTTCGATTCCCGGCGAGGACATTCCCCGGATTTTCGCAGGTTGGCTGGTTTCCTCGAGGATCTCTCGTTTCCCATAGCCTTTCATTCCGGCGCTGCTCCATACTCACGTGTCACCCCTCACCGGCGCTAAAGACCTCGACGTTAAGGCCTCGCTGTTTAGTTTTGCAGTGGTTTCGAAAATATTTTAAACGCAAATTAATACGTATATCAAATATTCGTTCTTACAGTTTTAACATTTACATATCATCGTTTGTATCAGAATTTTTCTGTTGCAATACACCAAACGGATTTTTAGATTTTTGCCCCAGAAATTTCACACGTTTTTCTGTCATAAAAAGCCAAACTGAAGCAATATATTTTTTTTTTGCTAGCAAACGGTACATTATTAAAAAAAAAAAAAAGCTCTGGCAAAATTATGTATTGTATGACTGTACACAGTCTCAAAGTGTTTCATAGCTTTTGGAAATTAAATATTTTCGAGTTATTCGCATTTGTTTGTAATAAATGAAGCCTCGTGGCCTTAAGGGCTGACCAAAATATCTTCACTTCACATTCTCTTACTATTCATTCCTGAGTAAACGTTTTCGGCACAATCGGCGACCACTCTAAACCCGTCGCCAGTGGCAGGCTACCTCCTGCCCCCCTCTAGATCCCTTCCCCCGTGCTCATGCAGGGATGTTGTCGGCGAGAAGACTGCGCAATTCATTGGCTTGCGTTTTGAGGTTATGGTGCGGCGGGATGTTATCAATTATATGTGTTTGAAAAAGTGCGTCAGTCACATACACAGTATCTTGTAGTCCAGTATAACGTTAGATAATAGATAGAAACCGGTAAAATGTCGCGGACTCTACGACCTACGTGTTAGAATGCACTCTCCTGTATATATTCAAGCCCCTACCATTTGTCCAGTAGCTGCTACTCAGTGTAACAGCAGACAATGAACGAATAGACGGGGCTTGAACAAGCATAGGACAATGGATTCTAGCCTGCAGGTCATTGAATACGCGAACTTTTCTGACCCCTAATAATAGCGCGAAATTTGCAGTTATATAAATATTCGACATAACGCGCCATAAGCCGTTATCTCTAGTTATGGAACGTACAGAAATAGGCAAAATTTGCGCATTTGTAAATTTTTCAATTTTAAATTACTGTTAGCACATTTCGGAAAGATGTTTCCGTAAAAAAAAATTTGTAAGGTACAAATCGTGTATGCAGAGTTGTGTTGCTCTTCAGGCAGCCATGCATAAATGGACATTCAAAATTCGTGTTAATATTTGATGACAATATAGACTGCACCGCCGTATACATACCATAGCACAATCTGTGATTCCATTGACCACAAACTATGCGATGATGTGAAGACAACTGATATACGGGAGATGGGTCATTCTACCGTGGAACTTTCAAAATTATTGGGCACAAGCATTCTCCTCAGCAAACCACGACTTAGTCGACCAAAGTAGGACGCGACTGTAGCCATTTGAAGTCCAGTCTCTTGTCAGATAATAACGAGAATCTTGCACGTCTATAGATGCACGCGGCGTTCATGTTTGTACATTGCGGCGCGCGGCGTGACTGCATTGTGACGTTGATATCGTCACGTATTCCCTGCCACTTAGATTTCTCGCGACGTCCCCGTCGTCGTCGCTTTCCATTTGCAGGAGAGTTCGCAGAGCGTGACCGGACAAGCAATTGTCCGTTGTCGGTGGAAGTAGGATGAAAAAAAGCGAGGGGGGTCTGAATTCACGTGAAATTTCTCGCGTGATTACGCCGCGCAGTTCATTTCTGCCGAGGTGTGGTTGCCTGATTTTCTTTATTATATGTGAGGTTACCTGATTTTCAAGGTCTGGTTACCTTAATTTTTATAGGTGTGGTAGCCTGATTTTGTTATAGGCGTGGTTACCTGATTTTGTTATAGGTGTGGTTACCTGATTTTGTTATAGGTACGGTTGAATGATTTTGTTATATGTGGTTGCATAATTTAGTTGTAGGTGTGGTAGCCTGATTTTGTTATAGGTGTGGTTACCTGATTTTGTTATAGGCGTGGTTACCTGATTTTGTTATAGGTACGGTTGAATGATTTTGTTATATGTGGTTGCATAATTTAGTTGTAGGTGTGGTAGCCTGATTTTGTTATATGTGTGGTTACCTGATTTTGTTATAGGTACGGTTGAATGATTTTGTTATATATGTGGTTGAATAATTTAGTTGTAGGTGTGGTTGCCTAATTTTGTTGTAGGTGTAGTTGCATGATTTATGTTATAGGTGTGGTTGCCTGGCTTTTTTAGGTCTGGTTGCCTGATATTGTTATTATTGTAGGTGTGGTTGTCAGACTTTGTTATTATTATACGTGTGGTTGCCTGATGGTTATACTGGGATACAGTATTAGGGGCATGAAAAATTCACGTTATTTCCAACAGCAGACTAGACTCCAAAACGCCTCCAGTTGGCTGCAATGTCGAGTCCTCTAGCAGAGAAAGCTTCAGTGCAATATGATTTCTACGGTTAGAGTTGCTAGTATAGAGTTCGAGCTTACACACATACCGCATACGTACTTGTGGCCAATGACTTTACACATTGCGCTCGGGTATATAGGTCAGTGAAGTCTAGTCTGCAACCGAATAAGAACTAGAATTCTTCAGTTCTCTTTACATGGCTCGTCGTGTTAGTAGTAGCCATCCTGCTTCTCATATTCGGTATTCTAATCCCAGTTACAGTCGAGAGAATTCACCGCCTGGCGCATGGACGGCGTTGTAGCGTGCAATGCGTATTATTTTTCACGCGAAACCACTTAACTCATTCATATTGTATTCATCTACGAAAAGACCAAAGATTCTAAACTATTCTTCTATAATTTTAAATATTCAGCACGCTTATTAAAAACACGATTTTCGGGCATCTCAAAATAGCTAAAACGCCTTTTCCGGACTGCTATCTCCGAAAACACCACCTAAATTCGTCAAGTTCAAAACTAGAAGCATACGTTTGCCTTTACTTAATACAGTCAAAAAATAAAATTGTAGGTTCCCATAGCGAAAAGACTACAACGAAGACCTAGCACGCCAGTTTGATGCTGAGTGAATAGAGGCGATATGCTTGCCCGTCGAGCGTGGTACTCTGACTTATCGCTCCGTTGTTCTCAAGCGTCAAACGTGTAAATTTGAAACCGGCACACGCTTATCTTAATGCCACGTGCTCAGTGCGTATAGACGAATATAATGCCTCGTACCTTGGAACACGACCACACTTTGTCACTGGACTGTATGTTTACATCGAAGTACGAAACTTCTGTTTCAGAAACCTCACTTTGTAAACTAAACTTTCAAGGAAAGCATACGTGAAATGTCAGTTAGGGAAACTTTTAAGTATATGGAAAACAATTGCAGGTGCCAAAATAAGTGAAGGCGTATTTAGAAATGAACAGTAAAGTAAACAATACGGAAGCGGATAGGATATTATAAAAATCACACTCATTTACCCGTTTTAGTGGGATATTTTAGCACATAACGAACCTATTTGTATTTGTGAATTTTAAGTTACTACCAATTTCTTAACACTCAGATTTATTTGTTTATTTATACTGCAGCTACCGTCATACTAATTTTCAACATTTCGCTTACTTTTTATTTCCAACACAATGCAAGTAGTACTTCGTTTCTGGCCGAAATTGAGGGAAACCTCAGTTTAGGCGTTTACACCGTACACGAAACTCAGCTTTTCCTCGACAACGAAACCTTAATTTTGCGCCGTTTACACTGCACTCTGTCAGCAGTTTCCACTACCGAGGTTTCTGAAACTACAGTTTCGCGTGTCGGTGTAAACATACTGTCTCTCCGCTTTTTATTTCGTGTAATCGGGACACAACGAGTGCAATCAGGACTTGAGTGAGAACGCGCAGCACTCCGGCAAGACTGACATCACATGCATCAACGCATCGCCACTTGCCCGCATGAAATCTACTGTAGTACGTGGTGATATAATTATGGTATTTACGTCACCATCCGTCCTGAACGAGCAACAGCTTGTTATCGACCCGCGTTGTTTACAAACGCAGCGCGACAGTCTAGCCGGGGCCGGAGTCCACAAGGTTCGCTGGGCGCGGTCTACCGCAATTTTCATCATAGTTATTTTATTTTTTATTCGTACCATATATTTTTTCTCTTATTTTAGACACAAAATGTGACTAAATTTGGCTTTTATGAAATTTTTTTATCTCTCATATTTTTCGCGTAATGGCTTGTTAAAGTCATATTTTGCATATTTCCGTTTTAACGACTACACTAAAACCAACTGATATACCAAGCTCAAAAAAATCGCAGTGGATAAAGACATT
The DNA here is from genome assembly GCA_003012365.1 of Medauroidea extradentata. Lineage (NCBI taxonomy): Eukaryota > Metazoa > Arthropoda > Insecta > Phasmatodea > Phasmatidae > Medauroidea > Medauroidea extradentata. Next base: position 16,255 of record PNEQ01110229.1, read on the forward strand.
GCAGGCTACAATGACATGCTCATAAAATTAAAGAATAGAAATTATTTGAATTAAAAAAAATGCTGAAACTGAAAATAAAAATTTGAAAAGTTCAATATTTTTTTTTTAATACAAATAATTTTTATTCTTTTATTTTATGATCATGTCATTGTAGCCTGCAGTGTCTTTATCCACTGTGATTTTTTGAGTTTGGTATATCAGTTGGTGTAGTCGTTAAAATGGAAACATGCAAAAATATGACTTTAACAAGCCATTACGCGAAAAATATGAGAGATAAAACATTTCATAAGAGCCAAATTCAGTCACATTTTGTATGTAAAATAAGAAAAAAAAAATATCTGGTACAAATAAAAAATAAAATAATGGCGATAAAAATTGCGGTAGATCGCGCCCTTAAGTGGGGAGTTCACGCAAAATTTGTATTATTTTAATAATTTTAATATTTATACGACATATGGTTTGTTTTGTAGATATGTGTTGTGACTATTTTCACAGTTATGAAAATGTTCTAGTTTTCATAGTTTTTGTATAACGGCAAGAAAAATCCAACATTTGCATAAAACTGTTTTATACAAGAAACGAAACCAATTGACCTAGAGAAACGAAATAATTCCTGATGAACAGTGTTGCGGGCTACAACTTGATATGTATAAAAACATTGCATTGACATTTTTTGCATTTTTAAAAAAGTACACTATGTTGACAATTTTTTATTTAGCAGTTTTTTTAAAAATTCAAACATTATTCAATGCTGTTTTTTATTTATGTCAATACGTAGCCCGTGATACTGTTCTTCAGTGGAAATTTTTTCATTTCTGTATGTCAGTTGGTTTTCGTTTCTTGTGTAAAACCGTTTTATGCAAATTTTGGCTTTGACATTCCATTGTAAAAAAAACTATGAAAGATCTAAAACATTGTCATTACTGTGAAATATAGTCACAATGTAGTCTATAAAACAAACAAAGTCTCGTACGAATATAAAATTATTAAAACAATTAGAATTTTGCAGGGAGCCCCCCACCCCCTTTTAAAGCATAAATTAACTGACGTACTGAGTGAGTGAGCGAGAGATTTTGGTCAGTGCTTAACATAGAGGTCTTAAGTGCTGGTGAAGGGTGTCATGAGGTGGTATGGAGCAGCACTGGAATGAAGGGGCAGAGGAAACGGGAGATCCCCGAAAAAAACCCGCTGACCAACGGCATCGTCCGCCACGATTCCCACATGCGAAAGTCCGGGGACCGACCCCGCCGGGAATCGAACCCGGATCGCATTGATGGGCGGCGAATGGTGTGCGACAATTCGGCCACCGCATTGTGAATGCAAATTTCCGCGAAGGCAAATCGTTGGTAGGCTAATATTTCACATCGCGAACGCATGAAATCAACGAGCCAACGTAAACTGCTTCATGTTAAAATAGTAATAATAACTTTGTACAGTACACTGAAATCAATACTTCAAATGTACAGACAGCAGCCCAAAGAAAGCACAGTTTTTTTTTTTTTTTTAATATGACAACGTATTTACAGAAAAATCTTTCAGAGCATTTAAATTAATTACATTAGTAACGAGGAATTATCCTATGCACTGTTAAGCGTTCTTTTCATCTTTTTAAAATACAAGAAAAGTATAATCTAGGTACATTTCACGTTGAATATTTCACTCCATTAATTAGATGACAGCAGTTTTCCTCTGACGCTAACAATTTCATTGTGTAAAAAAATAAATAAATAAAAAGACAGTTGAACCTGACACGTGAGCTGTGTTGTTGCAGGTTAGGAAAATATGTAATTTTTTCTCCTATGTCTATTAAACATGTTTCCAATAAGTTTACGGAAAGAAGACTCGCTTCAAACTATCGCTTATGTTTTGTTTTTCCTTTTCAAATGATGCCTGCTTATTAAAGTCGTTATTACTATACTCCTAAAAAGTGGTAAAAATGGCTTTTTCACGTCGCTGTAGCAGAGAAAATATTAACCGTAATCTTAAAACATAATGATAGAAACCTTAATTTGGGCAATACTACGTACTTTCTACAAAAAATAACAGGGTCATGCTTGAAGTCCCATTGAAAAACTCTTTCTACGAAAACACTGCACCTACTCGAGAGCAGGGTAGGTAGCCCCCAGCAGACGAGAAACAGGAAAGTGCACGCGTAAAAAGTAAACAAGCACACACTCCGGTATATTACCGAATATAGTATGCCTACTGCGTTTTCATAAGCGCCATAAGAGGTATGCCAGCTGCCGAAAGGTGGGAACACTGAGTTGTTAGGTGTGTTTAAGGGGGGGGGGATAGGAAGTCGACCAGCTGGAGCTGTGGAGTACCCAAGGCACTCGGCCCGTGGTCGTCGTAGTCCCAGCCACACCTGTCCCGCGAGACAGAGAGAGAATATATGTGTTGAGAGAGAGGGGAGGTGAGAGAGAGCAGGGGAGATATTTAACAAGCAGGAGGAGGGCCCGGAGGCTGGCAGCTGCCGCCCTGGTCATTTCTACTTTGCCGCGGATACCGGGGTAATCGAATTACCGGGAGCATTCCCCTCCCTTCCCCCTCCCCAATCGTCCTGCAACATTCTTTCGGTGTCGGGCTGTTTATTTTCCTCTTGCGCCCGTCTCCGAGCACCGCTGGACCAAGTTTTTTCCCTCCCTCCCCGCGCGGCCAAATGGCTAGCTTGTCAGCTTTCCCCATTTTCTTCCTCGGCGTAAGCCGTTTACGACGAATGCTGCGCGCTTGCATTTCCGCCGCGGTAGGCGAATTTCTCTGCCGTCGTCCGTTGTTGATTTCGCTGACTTGGCCCGCGGAAAGCAGCGCACTGTCAGAATTGTTCCGGAGCCAGCGTTGCCGGATATTCACGTCCAGTTCCTGGTATGCCATTCTAAGTGACCGGAAAATTTGCGAGGTCACTGACCTGTAGACTAGTCTCTACTCAGACAGACAACAGCTGTACGTTAGTTGCTCGCTGACATCGTGAAACAAAACTATTTGACCTCCACTGACTTGCTACTTTATTGTTGGCTCAACGCTCTCCAGGAGGAGTCAAATAAAGCAAGAACCAATTGAGAAAGTGACACGAACATTCGGTTGTTTGAATTCTAGCTTGTCCAAACGGAAATGCGAATGTTTCAGGTCCCTAGTCATTCCGGATTAAAATTAGCTCTTTTGAAACCTTAGTTAATTTTCTTCCAGTTAAATTATACTTTCCTGCCTCATTTGACTAGAAACAGACATTTCTACACCACAATCTAAGTGTATAGATTGTACAACAGTTAACGTCTGATGACTAGAGGCAAGATTATTTCTCGTATTGATTCTAGGTCAGGTTGAATACCACTACTCCTTCTGTGATTAGACGACGCCTGTTTTAACACATCTTTGACGACTGCAAGCCAGTGATAAATAAGGAAACAAGCCGTGGTGGTAACGTGTGTTACGGTTACAAAAAACTCTTTTCGTGTAGAACAACAGTTCCTACTGATCTCACAATAAATAATATATTTTAATGGTTATTATTTGACACGATTGTCTTCAACATTGCTTACTTTATCGCGAACCACCTATAGAACTAGATAATAAGCAAAATTCTCGCTATTCTTTGTTAAGGGGCCTCCCTAGATACGCTGTGAGGCAGGAGCGGTAAGGTTGACGTTGACCAACATATGCCATACAGTGTCGCCTCTCCGCGTAAGCTACTCAGCTGGCGTGCAGTGCTTTACTATTATCCTTTTTCCTATGGTGCTTTAAGCGGTGACCACATTATTTTATTTATGAGCAGATAGTTTAAAGTCTAGCGCTGGTTTTGTTAGTTGTGTTTTTCGAACCCGGTTGTTTATTCTCTGTATACGTCTGTCTAGAAAACTCATTTTTTGCCATTTTGAGGGCCCGAAAGTGATGTTTCTAATGAACGTGTTGAATTTTTAAAACTATAACGATATAGTTTGAAGTGTAAGTTCTTTTCGTAGATATGCAAATATATTTTGCGTTTAATAGTTCCGTCAAAAAAGAATAGCCGTAACTCGCTGCAACGCGTTTGAAGCACAGGTAGGGAGGCCTCGACTGGACTTCATCGCCTCTGTACATACCTGAACTAAGGCTGTGATTTTATTGAACACCGGCCTTTCCGTGATGTTATTTATGTGTGTCCACGCTACAGATTATTGATCGCTCTTAGGCGGAACTTTTAATTACTGACCGGAAGCTCTCATCACGTCTTATCACGGAATTGTGAGCTAACGGAAGATATCGAACCCGTGTACGTTAGCTTGCAGTCTAGCCTGTTGCCGGAGTGTAATACGAATTTCGTAGGTCCCTACCAATAAGATAGACCTGCAGGTGTAGAAAATAGCGAACCGCGTGAAAATTTTTAATCTTCAAAATAAAACAAAATAAATGTTGGAACGAAGTTTCCTAGACTATAACGAAACCATTGCGCTGTGCGTAGCCTGCCATCAACCTAGTATATAGTACAATTCCCACATTATTCTGACTACGGCGAAGATATAGCGACGTGTGGGTAACGTAACTATTTTATAGCTGAAAGTTGGATTTGTTTAGAAGACTCAGATTTCGAACACCACCGGTGATATTGCAATGTACAAGGAAATGTGTTTGTTTTTTTACGAAACTATTCACCATGTGTCCATTTTGGCAATGTACGAGACCAACACATTTCGGACAAATGCGGTATGTCAGTGTTAAGACATCATGCTCATTATAAAAGTTGTTTTTAAGCCCTTCAGCATAACTATACACAGCCTCTTCAGACTGCGGTCCTTCAAGATGTAGTAACCGGATGTATGTGAAACTCAGATTTGAGAAGAGTACTGAACTTTGCTACAGACTTTCCACCAATAAAATTTTATGGTCACTGCTTTAAAGTCCCATTATATTTTGGGTACAAGATAGGATTCAAACAACTGTAAATTCGTATCACTTTCAGAATTGTACCTTGACGTGTTTGGCACGTGCTGGAGGGCACTCAGCCTATGTCACAGAATATTTAGGAATACAGAATTGAAATAGCCGTTACGACAGCGAACTATAGTCACACACACCAGCAAAATTGCTTCCCTGGCCAGCAACATGTCGGATATGCCGACAGGCAATCAGCGTAAGGCGTCTGCCCTGCTAGCCGGCAGCCAGGCCAATAGGAAACCTGCCGTAACCTGCAAAAACCAAACAGACACTGGGCTTGTATCAACAAACCCGGGCAGCCAATAAGCGGCGAAGTTTGCCCGTATTAGATGAGCCGCCACGTCATTTAACGTCTGCAGCGCTTAAACGTAAGCCAAATCGTGTGGTAGTGCTGTACCAGCAAGCGGCCAATTAGCACTTACTGTTTGCTTGAGTACATAGTCTTCAAGTACAGCCTATAGGTCAATGAACCAGGCCTCTGCCTATACAGTACTTGAATCGTGTTTGCTAGCTTGACTGACATTACTATTACTTATTGTAATTTTTTTTCGATATTATTAAATAGTTTGATAAGCTATTGAATACATTTATGTGCATATAAATGACAGAGTCTAGTTACGTTATGATATGCCGTGTGATTTTTCTAGATGTGTGTGCAAGTATGGCCGTCTTTAGTGGAAGGCTTGAGTCTTGAATGTGGCAATACTGCATCGGGGGCCTGCTGCCTGTCACTTCTAACTGCCCTAGTCTTTATAACGTGTCTAGATGCAGCTTCAGTGGCGTGTACACATCTACACAGACTAGGGCTACCAGTGAGCGACCGGCAGTAGGCCTCCGATGCAGCGTTGCCACATTCAAGACTCCGGCCTTATACTAAAGACGGCCATGGTGCAAGTCATTGACAATCGTCTTCTGTGTAATATTGAATACGGGATGATAAGTGTATTTCTGAAAAATTTTCCTTATTCGCCATCCTCGTCTCCTCTTTTATCTGTACACTTAACCTCGCACCTTCCGTCAGTCGTTATCGAGCACGTCAGTTTCAGCTTATTTGTGCAGCACGTCGTCTAGGTGACGTCGGCCTCCTGATAACTGATATCAGAATTGTTGGAATGGGTCGCCTTCAGTGCTGGCAGTAACACGGACGTGACGAGATAATGTCGATTTATTACGAAAGCGTATGGCAGTAGTCCTAGTTATTATTATTATTATTTTGCTTTTTGTGTGTTGCGATTATTGCTTAGCTGGCA
>PNEQ01110229.1:31146-62192 GCA_003012365.1 Medauroidea extradentata
CGTTTCTCATTTGACTGTACCAATCACAATAAGGTTACTGTAACACCACACGTCTGTGATTTGCGTGTAAAACCCCACGACACACGAATGTCAAAACATCCAATCTCTGACCGTGAAGCAAGTCTGCAGACGTGCACACAAGTCACTGACACAAAGTGAGGCAAATTTCTTTTCGCGAAAAGTTCATGTCTCTACATATGTGTTGCAACATTTTCGTGATATACCATCATCTGTTTAACAATGAAGTTACAGCGACACCACACGTCTGCGATTTTCGGGTAGAACTTAAAGACACGTGAGAGTTAAAACATCCGATCACTATGCTCTATCCATCCTAAGGTTGCAGCTAATTCATTCATGTGAATGGCAATACAAATTGTGCACAGCATTAAGTTTAATTTGAAACATTGGAAAATTCAAGGTAACTGTGTTACGGCACAATCACGATGAGAGGAATCAAGGTATAATTCAATTGCTTTGATTTATTTCGTTAGCAATTTTTATTCCTGCTGCAACCTTACAGTGGACAGAGTATAGGGCCATGAACTTTTCGCGAAAAGAATTTTGGCCTACTTTATTTCAGTGCCTTACGTGAACACCTGCAGTTCTGATTCATGGTTATTGGCACTGATTCATGGTTATTGGCAGCGTTTGCTATGAGAAGTGACGTTTCTCATTTGACTGTGCCAATCACAGTAAGGTTACTGCAGCACCACACGTCTGCAATCTGTGGATAAAACTTCAAGACACTTGAGTGCTAAAACGTCCTATCACCGACTGTGAAGCAGAACTGCAGATGTGCACGTAAGAGACTGAAACAAACTGGGGCTAAATTCTTTCCGCGAAAAGTTCATGACCGTAGACCACGGCCGTAGAAGAACATGTCTGGACACTCGCCTGGAAACATGACCCCCTTGTCGTTTGGCTGCAGTTCACCAAGTTACCGTGGATATTGTGTTTTATTGGCGTTGCTGTTAGGGCGGTCGGACTCAAACTCCGCCCATTTCATAAACAATTTATCAAACCGTATTTTATATCACTTTATGAAACAGTCCATTCGCTTACAAATTTTTTTAGAAAAGGCTCCAGCAATCTTTATTTACTTTATAATGTTAACAATAGAAACAAGAGGGCGGAGTTTGAGTCCGACCGCCCGGATTACAGCGCCAAAAAGTACAACATTCTCGGTAACTTGACGAACTAGTCAAACAACAAGGAGGTCAAGCAAAATACATTGTTAGATAGGCGACTGTCCAGACCTGTTCTTCTACAACCGTGCCCTGGATATACGTAGTAGTCGCGTATTTGTATTTTTTTACGTCGCCTGTGCAGGTACTAATTCGCTCCTACACGGGGAAGATTACTTCCTTCGCGTAGCAGTGCGTGACTGAAACGGCGACAGTTACTTCCGCACCTACGCTTGTAAAGTGTTGCTGCGAGGTATGATTGCTCCGTTTTTGACGAAACTAACTAACATGCATTACGTTTGTATACACACCAAAATAACACACACGTCAAGCTATGTCCGTATATGTTTAGAAATTACACACGCTTATTAGAAACATTGTTTTCTGTTCCCTCAGAGCGGGGAATTTTTTTTTCTGACTGCCGTGTGTAGGAAAATGGTAACCGGTTTTATAAGATTCACAAATAGAAAAAAAAAACGCTTTAAAGTCGTTGCAATGAGTTCTTAAATACGTTTTTGTAACGGAACTATTCCACATATGCCCATTATGTCAATGTACTAATTGAAAATACACTTCAAACTATCCCATTAGTTAATAAAAAAAAATCATTTCGGAGCCCTTAAAAGTGGCTTAAATCATATTTTTCTTAACCTGTTATATCTTAAAAAGTACTCACGAGATTCATGTAAAACTACTCTAGACACATGCAATGGACTTTGCTTAGAACTTAAAACCAATAAATATATTTGGCCTCCAGTCAGGTGAATGATCTGCGATACCTCTGTACGCGTTTATGTCTTGCGCTAGAGGTGATACCGTATCAGAGTAGGAATAAGAATAACTAGAGCCACGATTTTATGGCGAAAAGATTTTTGCAACATTTAGTTTCGATGAGTCATGTGCACACCTGCAGCTCTGCTACACCGTCTGTGGTTGGATGATTTTACTCTCACTTGCCTTGGCAAATTATAGACGTACAGATTCACAATAATCTTATTCGGATTGGTGCAGTCAAATGAGAAACGTGTCTGAACAAAGACACGCTGCCAATAACCTTGAAACAGAACTGCCGATGTGCACGTGAGTCACTGAAACAAAGTGAGGCAAAAATCTTTTCGCGACAAAATCGTGGCCCTAAGAATAACATTTAAGGTCATGCTATCTAGTTCCTCTTTTTTTAGCGATATTAATTTTTTACGCCTGAACGAGAGCAGACATAAAAAATCTGTGCGGCAGTTTTGTGTAAAATAGTCTTCTCAATTTAGGTTGGCTTTTTTCAAGGCAATCAATACTGTGGTTTTAGATAATTATGTAACTAACGCAATTCTGGTTAATTGCCTATTTAGTCGAAACCGTATAATTAGGAACCTCTAATTTTCGCGAAAAGTATTTTGCCCCACTTTGTTTCTTTGACTTACGTGCACATCTGCAGGTCTGCTTCATAACCAGTAATTGGACGTCTTAACTCTGACGTGTCTTGGAGTTTTATTGGCAAATCACAGACTTGTGAAGTTGCAGTAACGTTATTGTGATTGGCAAAGTCAAATGAGAGACATCACTTCACAGATACACGTTGCCAATAACCATGAAACACATCTGCAGATGTGCAGGTAAGTCACTGAAACAGAGTGCGGCAAAATTCTCTTCGCGAAAAACATGGGTCCCTGCGTATACTTTCTTGCTTTGAAAAAAATTGGCTCTCACGACAAAACACATTTTAAACAAAACTGCGGGACAGAATTTTGACATCTGCTCTCGTTTAAGCTTAATAAAATAATTATTGTAAAAAACAGTATAAAATAAGGAGCATAGCCTTAATACTGGTTTACGCATATGAGAGATACTGCATTTACGGACTCCAATTTGTGGCGAAAATACTTTATCGCCGACTTGTTTGAATACCCTTACGTGCACATCTGCAGCCGTGCTTCGTGGTTATTGGCATAGTGCCTTTATGTAGAAGCGTCTCTCATTTGCATGTGCCAATAAGGACGCAAATACTGAGATACCATGCGGCTGTGTTTTGCGGGCAGAACCTCGAGCCGTGCGATAGTTAGAGATGATGGTATATTGCGAAAATGTTTTGTGCCAGTATATCCTTGAAAACGCTGTAGTTTCTTTTTCTTGCAACATGTTTGATTGGCTGATGTACATGTCACACAACATAGCTGTATGCAGACCAATAACAGGTATCAAATATTCAATAGCGGGATTGTTATTGGTTCAGTCAAATAGGGTAACAACTGCAACGCGAGTTGAAACCCAGCAAGCAGTCAAGTTTTCCCGTGATAAACAATAATCTCTAGCGATAGTATATGGCATCCGGTCAATTTTCATGAAGCAAAGCTGGAGGTGTTGAACGTAAGCTATGGAAACAAGCTGGTGTGATAATCTTTCTACCAAAATATGGGGTCCGTAAGAGAACCTGCGAATTTCGCGTCATTTCCTGTCAGCCGACTAGACTACAAGCTTGTTGTACGGTAGCTATGAAAAGTAAAAACTCTGGAGTTCAATTACCCACATGTTAGAATCCACTGCCCTATACCCAAGCTCTGTCTATTCGTTCGTTGTCTGTTGTTCCAGTGCGGAGTAGCTAATTAATAGAGACTGGATGAATTCGCGACATGTAGGCTAGCCTCTAAGAATAACTGTGCAATCAAGCCGACAACAGTTGTTCATGACCTGCTCGTTGATATAGACGTATGGGGCACGTTAACTTATAGTTTTAGTATTGGCTCAAAGTCAAGGGCCAACTGCGAAAGTGACACGAACCTATAGTTGCTGGAATTCTAGCATGTGTGTAAAAGAAAACGCGGTTTCAGGTCCCTACTAATTTACAAATATTTGTGGTTTGAGTTTACATAGGACAATGGATTCTAACATGCACGTCACAAAACTCGCATATTTGCTCTTTCCCTAACAATAATCCGACATCTTTCCGTTGACTTGCACGTCATGCCAGTCGCGGAGAATGCTTCTAACAAATAGTTAAATTCTAGGTGAGGATGATACGTTTTCTGTATAGTGGCTCTCGCGCAATGGGCAGAACTAATAAAGTCACGGAACGTCATTATCTTTGTACAGATCAGTAAATCCTAGCCTGTCACCACATATAAACGGGAATTTCGCTTGTCCCTATGCATTACATATGCCGATCAGAGGCACAATTAATACATATGACTCCAAACGGCTGTAGACTCGTTCGATGTCTCCCATTGGCCGACAATGACGTAGCTTGCCGCGGAAAACGTTTCAGATCGATTGTTAAGATAAGTCCTCACCTGGGACATGGACGGTGTCGTAGCGTGACATATTACGTTTATCACCAAAAAGACCACACGTTTGAAACCATTTTAGCTAAATTTTTAAAAATTCAGCACACTTGTTTGAAACATGATTTTCTGACCTTTTACACGGAAAAATTATTTTGTACCAGCCACAAATTATTTTGCGGATATTCACCTTGCAAAATCTATTTTATGGTCACCACAAAAACATTTTCTATTACCACCAACATTTTGTGGCCACCACTAAATTATTTTGTAGATACTACAAAATAATTTTGCATAGAAGACTTCCTACAAAACTTTTCTCTCAGTGTAAAAATGCAACAAAAAATCAGCCTTTTAAAACTGCCGTAACTCCGAAAATATCCCCTGAATTCATAAAGTGTAAAACGAAAGGCATGCATGGGCCTCTACTTCATACTATCCAAAAATTAAAATTTAAGGTCACCACAGGTAAAAGGTTACAAGGAATACCTTGCACGGCAGTGGAAAGAGGCGATATACTTCTCGTCGAGCGTTGTACTCCTTCAAACGCGGAAATTTGCAACCTGTGCACGCTCATCTTAATACTTCTATGGTATAGTCATCAACTTCTTGTAAAGCGGTCACAGATTGTGTTCTGGTATGTACAGTGCAGTGAATCCTTGCCTGTCATCAAATAATAACGTGTATTTTGCATGTCTTTACCAATACGTAGAGATGATGGTTATAGATGATAGTTTACTGCGGTAAAACTTGACTGTTTCCTTCAGCTTAGCAGAAGATTACTGGCTTTCGCTTGTATATCGAGCTGTTGACCTATTTGACTGAGCCAGTAGGAATCCCGCTGATGTTTGTTATTGGTCTGCAGAGAAGCTACTTTGTGGCAGACGTACATCACTCAACCATATGTGTTGCAATTAACTATAGAATTAGCTAAAACCATAGTATTTACTGCCTTGAAAAAGGCAGCCAATATTAATAAGACTATTTTAAACAAAACTGCCAGACAGATTTTTTATATCTGCTTTCGTTTAGCAATAAAAAAAATAATAATGTCGCTAAGAAAGGAGAAACTAGAGAGCGTGGTGTTAAATATTATTGTTATTCCTACATCTGATGCGACATCACTAGAGATGATGGTATATCGCGAAAATGTTTTGTGCCAAGATAGCCTTGAAAACACTGACACAACGTAGCTGTCTGCAGACATCAAATATTACAATATCGGGATTCTTATTGGCTCAGTCAAATAGGCCAACAGCTCCACGTACAAGCTAAAGCCAGTTATCTTCTGGTAAGCTGGGCGTGTATTGAAATCCATCAAACAGTCAACTTTTCCCGCGATAAACAATCATCTCTAGACATCACCTCTAGCGCAAGACACAAACGGCGTGCAGTAGTATCGTATTGGCCTGGCTGCCGGCTAGCAGGGTAGCAGCTTTACGCTGATTTGCGGTAGGCCTTTCCCTCATGTTACTGGCCAGCGGAGCCATTTTGCTGGCGTGTGTGACAGAGTTTTCCGTCCTACCGGTTATTTCACTTCTGTATTCCTAAATTTTCTGTGGTCTGACACAACGTAGCTGACTTTAGACCCACAAAAGGCATCAAATATTACAATATCAACTAAAACTTATTTATCTTAGAAATCGTCACACGTAACAAAATTAAAACAATGTCATATTAAACCATAAAAGCTTTGAAATAGTAATTTGATAATCTACAAGAAAATAAAATAACAAATTGTATAGTAATATGTAAACTTAAATTTGTGTGACAATTATGTAACAAGATTTGTTGTATTTTCGTGAAAAATTTAGGAAATTTGTCTATTATTAGTTTGTATGTAAACTTAGAGTAATTGTTGTGTTTTTGATATATGCTCATGTATACCGAGTACAGTGGAAGAGAAGGCAGATTGCCTTAACTGCGCCCAAGGTAAATAAAGACAAAATAAATAAATAAATATCGGGATTCATATTGACTCAGTAAAATAGGGTAACAGCTCCACGTACGTTGAAACCCAGGAAAGAGTCAAATTCTCCCGCGATAAAGCATAATCTCTACCATTACCTTCGCCAGGCATGCGAGCAGGAATGATTCCACATGCTGCCAACCTTGAGAGTGGATATAGTACAGACGGTTGCGCCCAGTGTGGTAGATGAGCCGGTGTTAAGGATGGAGGTCTGCCGGGAGCGACACAATGACCGGAAGTCGGCGGCGGCGGTGCACGTCGTTACTACGGGGCGAACAGTTTATTGTTGCAGGTGGTCTGCCGCCTGTGTGTATCTGGTTCCGTCATCTCCCGACCCGCGCACAATGAGCCAATAAAAAATAACTGCCATCTGCCGTCGTATCCTCCTAGCGTGGGCGAGCTCAGTCGCTGATGTGAGGCGTGTAAACAAGCGTCACCCCCTGGATTTGATAATTAATGCCACCCTTCATGTTGGGATTTGTGTTGCGAACTTGGCGCCGCCCACCTGCGCATTAGAGGATCGAAAGAGACGGAGCTGTTTAAGGAGACCTTGCAGCGGGCATCAAATACCGCATCTTCACAATGTGACGTGCGCTGAACAGCGTGTACAATTTCTGCCTCTCTATTTGCACTAGGACATAAAGCGTTGACCATATAATTTTATTGGTGGAAAATGTGTACCAAAGTTCAGTGCACGTCTCAATCTGGGTTTCATATACATCTGGTTACTATATTTTGAGGTACATCAGTCTGAAAAGCCCGTGTTTAGCTATGTTGGAGGGCTTAGAAACGGTGTTTGCTTAGAAAACGCTTGGACCGCGGTGGCCGAATGGTCAGGCGATTCGCCTCCCACCAAGGCGATCCGGGTTCCATTCCTGGAGGGGTCGGTCCCCGAATTTTCGCATGTTAGAAATCGTGCCGGACGATGCCGTTGGTCAACGGGTATTTTCCCAGGATCTCCCGTTTCCCCCGCCCTTTCATCCCGGCGCTGCTCCGTACTCACATCATGTCACCCCTCACCAGCTCTGAAGACCTCGATGTTAAGCGCTGACCAAAATCTCTCACATCACTCTGAGAGCATGGTGTCTTAACAATGACAATGACAATGACTACTTGGCACAATGGGCACGTGTGTAATAATTTCGTTTAAACCTATTTACAAACACACTGCAGCACATTTTAAGATCTTGATAGCCCTAACGGTTGTTGCAAACTCGGCGCTCGATCTACGTTGTGACGTTTTTTTGTCTTTTTTGACCAAAATATTAAAATTCTTTTTAAACAATTCTTGCAATGGGGGCAAGTTACTAATCAAAGAAGTAGTTTTTTATTAACAAAGTATTAAAGTTGTTTTAAATATGTTTACACTGAAGAAAAATGTCAGTAAATGTACTCTGCGAAATAATTTTGTGGTAACCACATCTTTTAGTGGTGACGAAAAATTGTTTTTGTGGATGTACCTTGGAAAGAAAAAAAACGCATGTAATATAGTTTATTTGGATTTTTTTTTATATTCCCTGTAAAGTTATGTTGACATGTGGTGATAATTAGTCCTAAAAAAAATCCGCGTGAATTGAAAGGAACACGCTACACTTTAAACAACATCAGTTCATGTCACAGTCATGATTGGTTCTTGACTTATTTGACACCTCCCGGAGGTCGGTGAGTCACTAATAGAAACAATTCAGGCTCAGTCACGTGGTATCACTGTGCCAGCAGCCAATGTGCAGCGGCTATCTACTTGAGTGCGCGTATATTCTTGGAGTTCAGAGAACCCGCTAATTTGTCCTGTGTCTAGTGATTACTTTCCCGTTGAATAATACAGGAGCAAATTCCCCATAGCTAAAGAACACATTCGTCCAGTGATACAGAACACAAGTTGTTGGTTTGTATGGGTAGGGTGAGGGAAATGTGGCGTCGCCTTTCAGTTGTTTCAGCCGTTGTGGGGTCCCGGGAAAACGTGCCTCTAGCCAGTAGCGCTCCTCGTAGCCGTTATCGGCGCAGCTCGCGATAAGCTCTCCACGCGAGGAAGTAGAACGCCGAAGCAAGGGAAGTTGCGGCGAGGTGTAGGCCAAGGAAAAAAAAATTGCATCGGCGTGGGTCAACATTGACGGAACACTCGATTCTCTTTATCGACTGATAAAACTGGGGCGTCGTCTATTACTGTTTACGCTCTGGTGCTTGTAGGGGGAATGAAGGGATGGTATAATTCTTCGAGACTTGGCAGGGTTCATTCTATAACCTGCGGACGTCATCAGTATTGCAGGATTAGTTTCACTGTATCATTATTTTAAGGGGTGATGGAGCGCCAGAGCAGAAAATTATCACGATTTTCGACATTCATATTTTCTCTCGCTTATTATCGAAAATCAAGGCTCGAAAATCCATTGATTACACTTTTGTACACCTTCTTACTTTATTACGTAGTCGCAGTCTTTCCTACTATTGGAGCAGTGATGACAGATAGGAAAAATGTATCTTTTTTACTATCTGCTATCATTGCTTCAAAAATAAGATAGTTTGAGACTATGTAGTAATGCAGTAAGTTGTGCAAAAGTATCATTTCCGGATTGTCGAACTTTGATTTTCGATAATAACCGAGGAGGAAAAAGTAATGTCGAAAATTGTGAAAACTCTCTGCACTGGCGCTCTATCCTCCTTAACGCCGTTCAAGGTCTCATCAAAATTGTAACATTACTAAGGACTTAAAATTTTCGCAAATTCATTTCAGGACAAGATATAATCTAATGCTTGTTCATGTGTGTTGTTTTGTGGTTGGGTGACGAATTAGTATACACGCCCTGGAAGACTGCAGAAAAAGTAAGAGATGAGAAACAAACGAGAGCCCAATCGTACACAGCCCAGTTCAAAATTTGAGTGAGACAGTTAACACTGAAGAAATGGAAGTGACTTAGTAATACATAGGACCGTGACTTCTAGTCTAAATGACGTTGAAGACACGCAATTTAAATGTGTGTACACATTAAGGGCGCGGGTACCGCATTTTTCGTCATCATTATTTAATTTTTTATTTGTACCAGCTATTTTTTTCTTATTTTAGACACAAAATTTGACTAAATTTGGCTCTTATGGAATTTTTTTATCTCTCATAGTTTGCGCGTAATGGCTTGTTAAAGTCATATTTTGCATGTTTCCTTTTTAACGACTACACTAAAACCAACTAGTATACCAAACTCTAAAAAATCACAGTGGATAAAGACATTGCAGGCTACAATGACATGCTCATTAAATTAAAGAATAAAAATTATTTGTATTTTAAAAAAATTGAATTTTTCAAATTTCTATTTTTAGTTTCAGCAATTTACCAGATAACCCAAAAACTAATATTTTGAATAGTCAAAGTAACCCCGAAAATGTCAAAGTTTACTGTACTTTGGAACAAAATTGGCAATGTATTATTATAGAACAGAAAAATATTTTTTGGTTAGTGCTGTGACTAACATATAGAATGCATTATCGTTTTTCGTTTAAAGCAAACATAGTCCGTTAATCTTTAAATTTTTTTGTTATATTACTGTCTGCACAAAAGCGTAACATTAATTTGTAGCTGTTTTATATGTCAAAGTTTGGTTGAACTTAGCTTTGCAATTAGTATTGTGTAGTAAATGTTCGTTCGTAGTTATTTTGTATATTTTATTTTTGTTGGGCAAGCACAACAAAATCTTAATTTGAAGTAATGTAAATTATTTGTTAAGACGTGAAAATTTTAAATAAATGTACGTTTAACTGTTGAATAAATAATAAGTAATGCAACTTTCACTTGTTAGTATTTGTAAATATGACACATTGAAAATTAATTTTGTAAAACGCCGGCTGTTATGAAAGTTAGCATATTCGTGTAAAGGTTGACTGTTCGTGATACTTTTGTATATTATTACATATTTACTTATTATATAATATGTTCAATTATTTCCAAATGTGAAGTGCGTGCATTCTACGTCTTGTCGACAGCGAGGTCATCAGAGACGGTGACACACAACCACGCAATGACATGATCTAGGAAAGGAATCAGCCATGGCCTTCGATAAGGAATCATGTCAGTATTCGTCTGGAGCGTAAACTTTTCTGAAGATAGTGAACAAGTAAAAGTTAACATTATTTAAGGTTAAATGTCCTCGTAATAATTGTGAATACCACTACCACGAGGCTGGACCAAAATGGGCTGATTTTATTTCTCGATTTTCTCTAGAACAAGTAAACTGATTTTCAGTCTGGAGACGGCAAGTTATGTTGTTTTAACGAACACGTTTTGATAACTATGTTTTAACTATGTGAATTATGCGAAAATTTGAGTTCGATTATCTAATTCCTGAAATAAATATATTTTAAAAAATGTGAGCTTATAGAACAAAAGCCCAGTGCCAGCAGAGAGTCTGATTATGCACAAAGTACAAATAACTATTATAACACGAGCTGAAAGGTAAAGTTAATAAATCCGTTATACTGGTGGCGAGTGAAGGAATAGGAATGAGAGAGAGATATATATAGATAATGTGTTGAACAAAGAGAGAAAGAAGAAGTTTCTGCGCTGAGAGGACTGATAACTCAAAGTGCGGTGCGTGTCATGTTTCGAGATAGGTTTCCTCCAACCCCTTATGGCTGTGTGTCATGCTTCTGTTCTCGGCAAATGAAGTGTTCTTCTCATCGTTACAGAGCGAAAGTATTCGAGCCGTCTTGTAGTGAGGAGAACGCCATCACCAGACAATACAGAAGCCCATCAACTATTTCAGTACACTGTGAAAAAATTCCTAAAATGTTTAGGAAGTTATTATCCCAGACGCAGTATGGGACAGTTACCATACTTCCGTCTTCAGGGTGGCCATTCATTGCAACAAACAAAATTCCCTGATTTTTCCCTAATTTTCCTGATATTTCCATGTGACCACAATTTCCCTGATAATTCCAGGTTTTCCAGGTGGGTTGCCACCCTGGTCTTGTAAATATGCAAACCTTACAGTTGTTACAATACAAGTCTGGTAACTTCAGTATACATTTCCTGTTTTATAAAAAGTTTAAAAGTGTTACCATGGATGTCTGGGAAACTATTCTACTATTCTTAGCGCTCCTGTACGCACGTCTGGTAAATTTACAATCTATTTTTTAGAGTGTATACTCCATTTCTAGGGCCCGGTAGTTTTCGCGAAAATATTTCTGTCGCACTTTGTTTTAGTGTCTTACGTGTACACCTGCACCTTAACTTCAAGGTTATTGACAGAGTGTTTTTGTGCAGAGTTGTTATTCATTTGACTGTGCCAATCCACGATAACTGCGACACATCACGTCTGTGATTTGCGGGTTTAACCTCCACACGCTGGATGTTACGGCACCCAATCACTGACCATAAGACAGAGACGCAAGTGCGCACGTAAGGCACTGAAATAAAGTGCTGCAAAAATCTTTTCGCGAAAACTACCAGGTCCTAACCATTTCATGTAAGTTTGGATAAATTTGACAGCAACTCATGGACAATATTTTGTTATTTGTGTCACTACACAAGGCAAGCTTTGCAGTACAAATGCTGAAATCAACATCTCACGTTCGTTTTAGAACTAAAAATGTCTTGTATTGTGCAACAAATCACAAAACACTGAACATTAATGCCCATAAGTTGCTGTAAAATTTATCCAAACTTAAATGAAACATAGTACAACACGTGATGTGTTGATGCTACACGTAATGTAAGCAAAATGGAAAGTGAAAGAAAGACCGGTCGTAGATTTTCCAAAAAAAGTAAAAGTGAAGTTCGACTCTTCTGTAAAAAAAAAAAAAAAAAAAAACCCAGGAAAAAAAAAAAAGAAATAATAGTTTATGTAGACAATTATTGTGACAAATGTATGAAGATCTCTTTTTATGTGTAAATGTGTGTGCCTCTATCGCTTATAATTATTTATGTATAGAAATATATATATATATATATATATATATATATAAAACACAAAATTTACACACCATACAATTCGTCGCAAAATTATAAAGTATAAATATGTTTTTATTTAAGGAAAAGTAATACAGTGTTTTTGTGGCACGATGCAAAGAGCCGTCCAGTATCGCTCTGCCGCAGAGCGGAACTGCTTATCAAAGCCTGCCAGTTTGACAAGGGTTTTATAATAAACGGATGAATGTGGTATTCTTGCCACCACAATGTTCCTGGTACATTGCACATAGTAATCAGCACTCTTGGTTACTTAACACAACGGCAGTTTCACCCACTAGTAGAGCCATGATTTTGCCGCGAAAAGATGTTTGCACCATTTCGTTTCAATGCTTTACGTTCACATCGGCCGCTGAGCTTCATTGTTATTGGCAGCGTGTCTTTGTTCAGACACGGTATATCATTTAACTGCACCGATCAGAATATGACAATTGTGGCGGAATACGTCTGTTATTTGTCAGTAGAAATCCAAGACAATTGAGAGTTAAAACATCCAATGACTGATCATGAAGCAGATCTGCAGATGTGTACACGAGACATTTAAACCAATTGATGCAAAACTCTATTCGCCTTAAAATTTTGGCTCTAACCATAAGACTCATATGTAGAAACAGCAGGTTTAGCAACAGTTGCGGATTAACCCCGATGTTCAATTACTCGTGGCATTTGTGATTATCACAGGAAATAAGTTGCATGTAATTTCTTTTGATCAGTTCTGTAGCATAATGAAGATACATTCACAAGCGGCTAAGTTTAGTGCCACATTGCTTTTGCTCAAACTACGATTTTATTTGGCATTGAAGAGAAATAAACAGCACTCCTACTGTATATTTGGATAACACGGTTACTTAATACAAAGTAAATTTTTTGTTTCGGTTTGCCTCACACGCTCGCGTACACACCTACATTTTTCCATTAGCCACCTACGCCCAGAATCCTATATGTAATGACTTTTAAAATAATATCAACAATGATAATAACAATAATAATGGTAATAATAATGTAAGTAAAACGTAATGTGTTATACAATACGTTATATTGTTATGTTGTTCTATAAGTTTTGAAATAAATTCTACAAGAATGTTTGAATAAACTTATTAGTGCGTCTACCACAGTGTTGTAAGTAGAGGTAATGATTGTGACGAGTAAAATAACACATAGCCTAGCCTAATTAGTAGAATTTCCACAGGTGTTGATATATTTGTATTTTCGTTGTGTTTCGTTGTTTGTATTGAGTTAATGGTCAAGAACATGGCATATAGTTTGATTCTTCAAGTGAAGAATTTGAGACGTATTCGCATACTGTACGTTGACATAATAGTGTGAAAGATTCGGTGAGATTATGTTTTGTTACATCGGTCGTTGATGTACAGAACGAACTTTGTATTTATCAGGAGTGCAACAAAAAATTTTAAAAACTGTAAAACGCTTACAAGGACAGTATCTGTTTTGTAACTAAAGTTATATGCTTACAGGAATGGAATTTTGGATGTCTTGTACAATACATAAATTATTTCCTGTAATAAATTGAGGACTATAATGACAATTAGAAATACATACATAAAAACGGCATGCGTAGTTATTGAAACAGTACCGAAATATTTTTGTCGGGCATCGTTTATGATGTTTATCTCCTGTTCCTATCTTTCACCGAAATCTACCTCTCGTAACAATTCTCGTGCTACGGTGCTTCCTTATAGTAATTTCAACTTTTATTGTTCTTCGTGTACTTACTTTAGTGTTGACATCTTTATTGTTAAACATGTATTATTGCAAATAGTAATTAGTAGCTTGTAACTCAAAATTTGTAGCTTGTAATTTGTAATTTATTGTGGAATAGGTTCGAGGTCAATATAACTTGTACAGTCTCACAAACTTTCATGCGATGTATAAAGATCCTCCATCTGTAGGGCTCTTCGTATGCTTCCCAACAATGTCAACTCATTCAGTCAGCCCTTTGATAAAAAAACGACGAAAGAATAATTTTCAAACATGCTGTACTAAGAGATTTTTTTCCCAATGGTCCGTTGACATAAGACACCGCAGTTTTTTTCAAATAGTCTCAAAGTTTCAGTTCTAAACATTAAAATTTCGTAAGAAATCTGTTTTATTAGTTTTAACACAACTATCCGCTATAGCAAACTGAAGAATACAGTATACGATATTTACCCGAAATTCAGTGTCACACATTGAATGAAGTGGAGCAGTTGTAAAACGCTTGTACATGTATTTATATTTGCGAGGATCTGGGTTCTAATCCAGGTCAGGCTATTCTGATATAATTTAGCACCGTTGTTTACTGAGGTAACTTCGTACGACTGCTGGGTGGTGCAACACTGAAAGTAATGTCTGATACTTTCCTTAGTTCTGTGAAGTTTGTCGTTTGAGTGTTTCTGTTTTACATGCCGAATATCATATATCATTCAACACATGCGGCCCGCATTTGACTTCCATCTCTGCCCCCTTCCCTCGACCCAAAGATATTATTACTAGAGACACTGGTAAATCGCGGGAAAAGTTGATTGTTTGCTAGACTCCAACATACTATGTATAACACTGAAGGTTTTGCACTTATATTGGCTATCGTTAATACGAAGCACTGTGTCCCTCTTCAACAGACCCAATTAGAACTTTTCAGTTTTAACACAGAATGTGTGTGATTTGCTAGAAAACTGTTCACACGTGTCACGACTGAGGTACTATAGTTTATTGGAGACTTTGTTAAATATTTTCGCGATTTTCCAGCGTCTCTAATTATTACTTACTAGATGCGTCGCGGCCTTAGTCTCCCCACCCCCAGATATGTTTACAGTCTTCTATTTCTCTGTCGGCTAAAATTACTTGTCCAATTCAAAATCTTAAGAGTGATAAGTAGATAAATAAACGCTTAAAACATAAATTGATTTATACGCTTTTTTCGAAGTCAATATGGACAAAAGACTCAATGTCAATCCTAGATAATGGTATTTACCAAATTTATCAGTAAATATTTATCCGAAATTACTAATTCGTTACGCGGGATCTCTTGCGCCGCAGTTAAATACGCGAGGTTCCGCCGTCAGAAAATTGTGCCTCAGAAGTTCGTAACACTGGAAACGATTTTGTTTAAAACGTTTGCTAAAACTATTGTCTAGGATTGATATTGCTTAATTTTCGCAAATTGGCTTTAAGAAACCTACAGTTATATATATAGAAATGCTTTTAGCCTTGAATTATGTACCACGTACTCTTAAAACGGCGTTGTATTAGTTTCATTCATGAGGAGACTTTTCTAAAAAATATATAAATTTCGAAAATTTGTAATGTTGCCTATTTTGAATAAAATGCAACACAATTATAAAAATTTACATTGTATTCCAATATACAATACAATTTTCAGATTTGAAATACACACACAGGTTTTCAAGTTATTGATGGAATAAATTTCATTCCTGAAAGTGCTACCGACATGTGGGTGATAATCCCACTAGACATTTAACCTTAATGTTACGAGGGGAACAAAATCTATGGCGAATTTTTGCATATTTACTCCAGGGTTTTCTTTTTCGTCTTTCTCTCTCTCTCTCTCTTTTTTTTCTCTCCCTCCCCACTCCACCTTCATTTTAGCTTCATTAGGAGTTATATTATTTGAGGGCGAGACTTGTAGCATGTCGCAAAAACTTGACGTGAGTGATGTGCGTCTCACAGTTTGGATTTGTTTTTCTATCAAGTCTCATTGACTTTCTAATACGGAGTATTTGGAGCCATGACTCGTGCATTTCAAGCAGTTTGTATGACTCATGGCCAGATTAAAGCCATACACACGCGGGATTCGTGGTGTATGCTGACACCTCATTTATTTTAGCTGCTTACTATTTTTACCTTTCGTAGCATTTAGAGAAACGCATGGTAAGTTGGATTCGTGATACATTTTTTTTCTGTTTCTTTTCTTTTTTTATAATGTAGGATGTTCAGGAAAGGAAATCGCAGTGTTTTTTTTTCTGTTCTGACGTTGATACATATTCTTGTCAATTGCTAATTTATCTTTCGGTAATGCGGCAGTTGTTATAAAACTGTGTGTAGATTATTTAAATGATCTGTTTGTTTAGTATGCTCATGCACACATTTAATGAACGATGCTAGCTTTCTCTAAAGGTTGTAATTTAAGCTGGAAAGGATTTTAACCTCCGTACAATGCTTCGTTGTAGTTGTCGGTAAAACAATGCGTGTGTAGTGTCAGCACTCGTGGAATTAGCCGAGATCTGCTTACCTAATGTGTTTACAAAACATACTAGTTGGAGAATGTTCGGTTTTCTCAGTCGCATGGCCAGATTTTGGCGACCATCAGGATCTTAATGAATGCCTGTAATACTGTTCAGAGTTTTAAGATGGCGGGAATAAAAAAAAACCTATTCTATACACGTTAAGTATTTTATAAAAAGGAGCATTTGGCATAACAATTTTTAAAATGACTTTGAATGTTTTTCGCAATGGGACAGAATAACGTACAGTAATATTATGGACATACGCCATTGCAGTATTTTGTTGTCCCAGAAATATTAGTATGATAGAAAAAACTAACGAAACACTAAAATATTACAAAACAAACTAGGCTTTTTTTCTCTCCTCTTCGTAGTCTCATGCTAAGAATTTTGAAACGACATAATATTGCAATGACATATGTCCACATTAGTAGGCCTACCATTAGCGCATTTTTTACATTATTATTACGTATAGTATTCGTTTCATACTTGTTCATTCTCTATTGTGACCACTGCACATTGTGACTGCGATGGCCGAATGGTTAGACCATTTGCCTTCTACTAAGGAGATCCAGGCTTGATACCCGGTGGGTTGGTCCCCTGTTTTTCACATGTGGGACTCGTGCCGGGCGATGCTGTTGTTCGGCGGGTTTTCTCGGGTATCTCCCGATTCCGGCGCTGCTTCATGCTCACCTCGTGCCATCGTTCACCAGGGCTAAAAAAGAAAAAAAAAACCTCGATGTTAAACTCTGACAAATATCACACTCACCACCGTAAATTCTGTTTCACGTCGTCGTGGTTTTGGTTATGAGTACTGTTAACATTTTTTCCCGCCGAATGACTTTCGCAGGCCATCAGCCACTTACCCTGCTTGAGAGCAGAGTAGCGAGGATTTGATCGAGAAGGTGATCTCGTAAGTACTTGGTCGTGTGTAAACTTTACTCTGCTTATCTGTTTGCACAGTTCAAGCTGAGATTTTGTCCTACCATTCAATACTCTTGGATTTTGTATGTAAGCGTCTATAGTAACATGGGTACTCATTTTTAAGGATCTCACACCTTGAGGGAAAAAAATATTTGAACACAGATCCGAAAATACAGCATTTCCGCACTGCAGTTCACAGTATATAATTATATAGTAGGGAACCCCTGTTTTTCGCGAAAATTATTTTGCCCCACTTTGTTTCGGTGGCTTACGTGCACGTCTGCAGTTCTACTTCGTGGCCAGTGTTAGGATATTTCGACTCTCACGAGCCTTGTGATTCTACCGGCAAATCACAGACGTGTGGTGTTGCAGGAACGTTATTGTAATTGGCTCAGTCAAATGAGACACGGCTCATGACATAGACACGATGCCAATAACCATGAAGTTAAATGGACGACTTGAAGTACACGCCCCCTGACGTCACCGCAGGGGAAAAGTACTGCGGGAAACAAAGCTTGTTTACAAACATGCTGATTTGTTAGTTGGTAACTGCAGAAAGCAAAAATATTGCGCATTCATAGATTTGCACGCAAGGGTAAAAAATAGCCTATTAGTTTCAATTTCATGGTTAAGATACCCAAATACATAATATTAATGTTTACCTGAAAAAAAAAACGGCCAATTCCAAACAAATAATTTTTTTGGCGTACATCTCATACGGGCCATGTGAAGCCAAACAGCTAAATGAAGGTTATGTTCGGCTGCGGTATCCATGGAGATAGGAATTGTATCCCACACCTGACTGAAGCTCCGCCTCTTTTCAAGTCGTCCATTGCAGATGTGCACGTAAGGCACTGGAAAAACTGGGGAAAAATTCTTTTCACATAGCATGCGAGCTGAATCGTGCTACTTTGCAATGCCGTTGCAGCTGTTATTGCCAACTATAGTCTGTTTCATGTAAGTTTGGATAAATCTGACAGCAACTTATGGGCAATCAATTTTAATATTTTGTGCTTTGTTGCATAATGCAAGACATTTTTAGCTCTAAAATGAACATGAACTGGCTATTTCAGTATTTGTACTGCAAAGTTTGTCTTGTGCAGTGCCACAAATAACAAAATATTACAATTTATTGCCCATAAGTTGCTGTCAAATTGATCCAAACTTATATGAAATGGTGTATACATACCAGATGAGTGGTATATAATTGGACGGCAGACATTGTCCAATGTAGTATTCCGCAGTCACGTGATCCAGCTCGTACGCCATGCACTGTAAGTAGAGCCTGAGATTTTTGGTGAAAAGAATTATGCAACAGTTTGTTTCAGTGCCTTATGTGCACATCTGCAGCTAGAGACACTGAAAAATCGCGAAAATGTTCGAAATTATCTCCAATAAACTGTATTATATTAACCGTGACACGTGTGAACAGTTTTGGGACAAATCACACATACACTCTGTGTGTCTAAGCTGTGCAATTCTGACTGGGCCTGCTGTAGAGAGAAATAATGCTACAAATAAACGATAGCCAATGTTGATACGAAACATTCAGTGTTATAAACATCACGTTGGAGCCTAGCAAACAGTCAACTATTCCCGAGATTTTCCAGTGTCTTTAATGATTGGATGTTTTTTGACTCTCAGCGTCTCGGGGTCTTACCGGCAAATCACAGACTTTGGTGTCGCAGTAACTTTGCTCTGATTGGCACAGTCGTATGAGCAACGCCTCTGCAATAATACTTTTCTTCATTAACCACGAAGCATAGCTGCAGATGTGCACGTAAGGAATTAAAATAATTTTTTGTAAAATTATTTTCACCATAAATCACTGGGTCTAGTAAAGCATGTTAAGAGTGAGCGATTGTCACCACCTCGATTTTTTGTATTTTGTGTCATAATTTTTCTTCTGGGTAATTTTTGGAACTTTTAACTTAACTACAGAATAGAATACATATTGATATAATTTTAGACACCATAAATCTTTATTTTCCGTTTCCGTTATTACAGATTGAATCGCAGTTAAGAAAGTAATAGGAATTGTCAAACTGCAATTCGATCTGTAACAACAGTAACGACAAATACAGATTTATGATGTCTAAAATTCTATAAGTATGTATTCTATTCCATGGTTAAGTTAAAGTTCCAAAAATGTACTCAGAAGGAAAGTTAGGACACAGAATACAAAATTTCATGATGGTGACTACCACTTATTCTTAAGTAGTATGACCAGTAGTACAATAGTGAAGAGATTTTGGTCAGCACCTAACGTCAAGGTATTTAGCGCCGACATGACGTGAGTACGCAGCAGCGCCGGAATAAAGGGGCGGGGGAAACGCGATGTCCCCGACAAAACCCGCCGACCAGCGGCATCGTACGGCACATGCGAAAATCCGAGAATCAACCCCGCTGGAAATCGAACCCGGATCGCCTCGGTGCGAGGCAAGTGCTTTAGTCACTGCGCCAACCGTGGTCCCTATATGGTAATGTGTTATTTTTTTAGGAATGTATTGGTTTGTGAACAAACGCCATTGCTCATGTATTGTTGACCAGATTCGTGTTGAATGACAAAGTACAAGAAACAGAAAAAAAAAATCCCTGAGGAATTCGGTCAGGTTTTTTATATCGTGACAGGAAGAATTCTAAAGATATAATTCAGTCAGATTTCGACAACACCCAGACATGAAAGACGGACGTAAAGAAAACAAGGTTCCCAACATGAAAGAAGATGGAATTAGACAATAATAACAGTGGACAACAAATGAATGATAGAAGACAACACGAGTTCCATTTAAAGAAAAAAAAAATTGCTACGTTTTGGGAATTGCAATCTATTCCCGTGTTCAGGCTTGAGGCATAACTGGTCGGAACACCAAGATGCGAATGAATTCGAAAAACTGACCGAACTCCTCTGGAACGGCTTTTTTTCTATTTTTTTTTTTTTTTTTTTTTTAAGGTTTCTTAAACTTTTTCATTTTACACAAGTTTGGTCAGTAAAACACGATTAATTGTGTTTATATTGTAAACTCCAATTGCAACAAACATTTTAAAATGTCGTGATATTTTTAGTTGTTCTAGATGCGTGGATTGCTCCCCCAAAATGTGGACACGCAATGTTGCATCAACCTGTAGATCGTCACGTCAGTTGTATATTTGCAAGGGACGTAAAGGTGTCTTCGTCCTCGCGACAGTTGCGCGGAATGAAGCTCGGTGGAGAGCTTGGAAGGCGTGACGGACTCCACCTCAACGTCCCGTTAACCGAGCGGCGTGCTCGTTGTGCCATACCGTTACCACTTCACTTCCAGATCAGCTGTTAACTTCGTGCCTGCGGGCAGCCTGTCATTACGCACCATCCCTGTTCTTCCAAGTGAGGCGACAAGCGGCTATTCATTCTGATGGGAACTCTCTTACATAAATGACAGCTTACGCCCTATTCTGTAACTTTTTCAGACCCTTTACGATCTTTATACAAAGACAGTTACTGCGTATAGGTCATTCGGAATAAAGTGAGCACTAAAAATTTAACCTTTGAAAAATATTACTAGCGGTTACTGCTTATAATTCAACATAAGCTATAGTTGCCTTACTACTTGTGTGGTTGGCAGCGTTTTACACAATATAGTTCCATGTCGTGTCCTATTTTAATACAACCATGCTGAAAAAAAAAAACAACCTAAATCTACGTAATTGTATTTTATATCGGTGATAAACTTTATTAATCAAACTATAGATTCATGCTGACTTCAAAGTTTATCTTACACGTGCAAACATCAAGTGACGTGTCCAGAGGGGTTAGACATTTCCTGTCGTTAGCCGTTACGCGCGGAACGATACAGATTAGCTGAAAATAGAACTTAAGCAGGGCTTTTTTGAGTGCTCACTTTATTCTGACCTATATTTACGACGATAATTCGTATTCTGTAACTAATAATGGCGCCGTTGCTGTTTTTTGAAAATCTCGTGACTCTCATTACGTACATATCTGGTTCTAGGGTGTTGTTACGAGACAAAGTTCATGAAAATTGCCCACACATTCTTCTTGGAGAATAAATATGATTGAAAAGTTGCGTTGAAGGAAACGGAAGGAAGTTATATTATTTTATCTTAAATATATAATACGTTTCGTAAATTATAGCTTTGTGTAAATTAACTTTCACTGCCGGCGCGAACAAATTCAATGCAACGTGCGTGCTGCTATCTCTTGGCCAGAAATACTAACATAGTACCAGTGCTGCTATCTCTTACAAGCGCAACACACTATCTTTCTAACAGTGACACGTTGTTATCGTAACTTTGAATTATAAAATTGTATATTTAAAAATTTTTTTTTAAGTAATTAGTAATACAAAACATGCTGTGGAAACTGAGAAAATATGATCTAGTAAGGTGTAAAAAATGTTCACTTTCGAAGTTGTAATATTATTTAAGAAATTAGAATAAACAACCCGTCTTGAAATGATGCTAATTTATTAACTATGGACCTGGTTACAAGCCTGACACAAATTACCAAGTACCAACCCCTAGTTACATGCCTGACACAAATTACCAAGTACCTGCCCCTAGTTACAAGTCTGACACAAATAACCTAGTACCTGCCCCTATATTAAACGCCTGGCATAAATTACCAAGTACCAACCCCTAGTTACATGCCTGACACAAATTACCAAGTACCTGCCCCTAGTTACAAGTCTGACACAAATAACCTAGTACCTGCCCCTATGTTAAACGCCTGGCATAAATTACCCAAGTACCAGCCCCTAGTTACATGGCTGATACATATTACCAAGTACCTGCCCCTAGTTACACGTCTGACAAAATTTCACTGTCAATTTCCGTTTTGTGTATGGATGATAAACAGTGACAATAGCTAAAAAGAAAATTGTGCTTTTAGGAGAGAATTGTAGCTTAAAATTTTCTAAACAGAAAACTCAAGAGTTGGCTTATAAAGCATGATTCTCTCTTTCGTCTTTTTTATCCGGACATAAAAAAATGGTCACACTTTAGGGTTAGTTGGTTTTAGAGAGGTGGCTAGACCTGACACCTCCCACCAAGGCGTTATAGGTTCGATTCCCGGCGATGTCGGTCCCTGGATTTTATCACTTGGGAATGTGCCGGACGATGCGCTCGTCGGTGGGTTTTCTCGATTGATGTTTGTGAGTTTGCTGGCTCGTTTTAGTGGGGAGAAAATATCTCCTATTTTGGTGAATTTCTGTACACATATGTACAAGCACTCATAACTTCACCATTATTTTTAAGAAGCGCTAATTAGGCCCTAAAAGCTCGCGTCCAAAAAATATTTTACTATGGTTTCTGTGATTATTATTTTTTTTTAAACTTACGTTATTGGCAAGCACTAATTAGCACTAAAATATGAAGTAGGCCTATTTTTAGTAATTTGTACTTGAAATAGGCCCGTTAATTAAGCGTACCTCGTGCAGGATGGTTAATGTACCATGTAATGTTTCACCTCTTGAGGCCTCCGTCGGGGAATCGAACACACGCCGCCAAGAAGCGTGACTGGACGGACCACCTGACGAGAGCAATAATTCGTCGGATAATCGCGCCTTTCATTGCGCATGTCCACCTGTCCGCGGCAAAGTGCTGCTCTTCGCGGCGCGCAATTAGCAGTTATTATTTCACGGCTAATTGAGCTTTTTTACACCAACTTTATATTTCCTTTATTCTGCCCTGGGCGTTTTTTTTCCGCTGCTCGTGAAAACTGGCTTCATCCTGTATTTATTAAGTACTGGCGGTTGTTTTCGTGCGCAGGTCAGAGTGATGCCGTGAAATTAACTTAAATAGCCTTTGTTCTCATTTAGACGGCCTCATTCCAATTTATTTTTTTAAAAAATTCTTATTTTAGTACACACTATTTTCAACCTTTATTATTGTTGTTATTATTTAGCTGTGGAACTATTCTTCCTAATTCCTCACCAGCGTTGCCGTTGTGTTTGTTTTATGTTCGTTGTGTAATGAGTTACATTATTGTATTTAAATATATGGCTTCTATATTTGTGAAGTGCGTATTTATTTATGTCTACGGTAATTTCACAATAACTTATACAGTGATTTTACAAGCCAACTCTTAGAAAAAAATACTATCAGAACTATTTTCTACTAGGTACTACAAAATAACGTTTACATTTTTAAAATTATGAAGTATATAAACCACTTCATATTATGCATTGAAATTCTGAACTGTGTTTAAACGGTGAAACATAAAGCATTGTTTTTTATTTTCATAAATGTGAACTTGAAAAAAAAAATTATACAGTCACATAAAATTCCTGACTCATACGGTTTTTTCCCGCGTATATTGCTTATAGCTTTATCGAAAGTACCTGATATCGTTATAGGAAATACCGCTTTGATCATTATCTGTAATATCGCTCTAATCTTATTTGGGAAATATCGCTTGTATCTTTATTGAAAATATCGTTTATCGTCGGTTTCAACAGCGTAATTATTACGTACATAGATAACCGCAAATACCATCACCGTTGACATCAATTAGTGACATTTGCAAATTAGTTGTTCTGTAATACTAGACAAAGCATGTTTGTAGGAATTGCTATTCTAACGAGTTGTAACTAGGCGCACATTCAGAAGCGTGGAAAAAAAGTGTCCTCACCGTTATATAGTTTTATTTTCTTTACACGTTAGACATATAGATCATTAATTTGTAATTAAGATAATTTTTCTTGCTCTTTTGCATAGCTAAACAAATATTATGTTGCTTATGCCTACTTACTTCGCTGTATAAAAAAATGGTCTTGTATAATGATAAGTTAACTGGATTTCATTTCGAAGTACGTTTAACGTAATTAGGATACTTGCTTCGCCATTGTTGTAATGGATAGTGACATCCCGTGTATAATTTTTCTGACACAATTTCCTGTTCTGTATGACGTTATGTACTTTGTAGGTACGTTCCGTTAGTATTTTTCGTGTTAATTTTTGTATTACGTGTTTATTTAAATGTCTGTATAGTGAAATACCAAATGTTTACAGGAACATGCATTAGACACCGGTTCTGAGGTCTATTACATACGGGCAACAATTTTATGTAGCGTATATTTCGAAAAGTCAGGGTTTTTTTTATTATTATTCTTGTTCGCTGGATACCCTGGTTACCTACAAAGGAAATTTTTAACTAGTGAATAAAACTATAATACTTACCTTTAAAGTTCTGTAAAGTGCGAAAAATAGTTACGTCTTACTTCCTCCAGTGACTCTGGGCGTGGTATTGTAGCGATACAGCGTGAAACATACCTGGTTAGGTGGCTAGGTACGTATCTTCCTCCAGTTCGATGCTCAGCCCATTATTATTTGTCTAAAATGTTATTTCGATGTGGATGCTTTTTATTTTCATACACTGAAGCGACTACCCACTTTTTCGTAGGTTTGAATTGTTTCAGTTTTTCCCAAACAATGTCCCTCGCCAGTATCGATCGCAAAACCATTCCTTCGTAACTTACGTGAATTCGTTTTGCTTCGTATATTTAAGCAACATCGTGTCATGTATGACAGTTTTTCGAATGCTCCAAGTCCTCCGTACGCACTAGTGGAATTTTTGACTGCCACTCCAGCTATGCACGTTACAAATGTGTAACAGAACTAACTGAAATATTTCACTGAGTGCAATATCGTCACCACCTCAAGTTTGACATACTCACCGCAGGTGGTTTATGATACTGTCTTTCCAGCATTGTGGTAGTGGCGATTTTTTTTTTGTTTCTTCTTATTCCTATTCTTCTCCTTTTTATAGAAACTTAGGCATAGATGCCTCACATCAAACTCGTGTGTTATTTGTGGACATGTTGTACGAATTAGATTTCGTCGATGGCGATCGGAAAGAAAAAGTTCTAGGCCTATGTGCACAGATTTTTCAACTAATGAAGACAACATTTTTTCACATGCCGTTTTTTTCCCAAATCTCCAATTAATTTGTCCCTTTTGCAGCACAACAAATTCGATGATTTGTTTGGTAATTACGCATATTACAGTATATGTGATGTATTTGGCTGTGAAACCCGGGCTTTAAAACTGGCCAACACCTGCTAACCAAACCTTGATTTTTTTTTGATCGAATATCGCCTTGCGTTGCGTTACCCAAATTGACTTTATTGCTGGCGCAAGAAACTTGCGCTCAATTTTATAGAACAAAAAAGAAGGCATAAAGTATAAATTCAAGGTTTCTGCAACTGATGCGAACGCAGTAAAATTTAAACCATTTGCATAAACAGCTGTTGCTAGTTTTACAGAAAGGAAAGAACGTTTATTTATATTATCTTGCGATTGCCTGATAAATGCGTGGCCAACCATGCATTTCGTTTTTACAGACAAAGGCGGGCATTTAGACCTCTGTTGCACAGTGATAACAGTCTTGCCACATTTACATCAGAATGAAAATAATGTCAGCAAACTTTTTCACAAAATAAAACATTTTGCGTACTTGTCAATTTTTAATTGTGTGAAGAAACCGCTGGTTTTTTGTGTGAGGAATCAACTGATTTTTTGTGTGAGGAATCAACTGATTTTTTTTTTTACTGGTGTCTCGGAGTGATTCACAAAAGGACGCGGGCGCTTATGTCACATTCTTCCTCACTCCTCATAGCAGATATCGCGAAAAATTTCCCTTCCCTGCTCACACTGTACTCGAGTCACTACAAACGGTAGGGTCGCATGAATCAACATTACCAGCTGCTTGTTTTTGCTGAACAATATTGCTGCCTCGTGCCTCTTCAAACACTACTTCACAAATTTCACTGCATGTGTTTGTAAACAACTCTTCAAATGCTTCCCTAATTATCTTCTTTCGCATATAAACACTAGATGTTTCGCTGCCTACTGATGAGATGACTTTTTGCAGTAGTTCTCAGTTTTGGCGAAGGAACCGCGTTTTTTTTTCAAACCGGGTTTATTTTTGTAATGCCTAAAATATGTCTTTTGAGTCTGAAAGCGTTTTCAAAATCTTCTTCGAGGAAATGTTCTGAACAAACTACGGAATTCCGAGTGGGTTGAAAATTACGGCGATTTATACGATTTAGCCACGCTTTAAATCTAACTGGTGATCGTTCGCAGTTAAGAAACATGTGAACACTAATACCTAGTTCTGAATTTGTAGTCTTTGAGCAGCCAAGAACACAACACCTAGGCAGTTGAAACGGAATAGTAGCACGTATGATACTGCAAACAATGGATCGTGCGTACTGGTATAGGTGGTGAGAGCTTTTAAAGACCATCTTGTGTAGAATAATAATTTCAAAATATTTTTTATGGTTACCTCAAATGTTAACTTTCCAGTATGGTATAAGCTATACACTTTGAGTTTGACTGTCCATTAGGCAGCTTTGGCTTTATTAAAAAGTGGCAGACAGCTATAAATAATCTGAAAAGAAAAAAAGTAATTAGGGTTTCAAAAGTGCTCACTTTATCCCGAACCACCTACATACTGGCCCACCGCTAGGGCCGCCGGCTGGCTTGGGCGGTGTGACGTCACAGTTCTCAGCTACTGTGTTTTCAAGGCATAGCGAGAGAACGGAAAGGCGTAGAGCGGTGTGTTTTTCACTGCTCCATTTGTTCTCTGCAAGATGTTTTATGTACTAAGATTAATTCTACCACAGGTTAGAATGACAAATGTTAAAAGCTTGTCACAGGGAACATTTCTGCCAATCACAGAGCTTTCCTGAATTTTAAGTTACATAAAGTTCATAGTTTAAAAAGCGAAATTGATTTATTTTCAGTTTAAAATTAAGTTAAGTGACTTCTGTAATTTCCAAGCCTATTTTAATTTATTTTTATTACAGTTTTGAATTTTTCTGAGCCTTTTGCGATAGCAGCGAAAATAGCGGCAGAAATTTACCCTGTGCAAAACCTTCCCATAGTAAAATACTTCCTTTCTAACCTGTAGTAGAATTAACCTTTGTAGTACTTTTATTTTAAGTTCACAGGGCCTTTAACAATTGCATCATTCTGGGTAAATGTTTGTTCATAAAGTTGGTAAATATCATTGTCTAGGATTGTTGTTTGGTAGTTTTTCCATACGGACTTTTGAAAACGTGTATAGTTAATTGGAGTTTTCAGAGTTTATTTATCTACCACACACTCGTAAGACCCCTCCCTAGATAAGCCTCATTTCGAGGGTTTAAAAGTAAAACTACCCAAGTCCATTTTCAGTAACTTTCGGAAAACCTTTGTCAAAATTAACCAAACCATTCTACAAAGCTGAAAATAAGAGTACTTCTATGAGAAAAAAAGGTGTCACAACCTGGGTATTATTACCACACATGGAGAGTGATTTTCACAGTACTTGGCTGCAATATCTCAATTTCGGAGAAAAAAGACTTGGGTAGTTTTACTTCTAACCCCTCGATTTGTGTGTATGACAGAACATCGAACGAGTGGTTAGGATACCGCTGACCTGTATATGTAATACATTATCGCCTCTCCGCGCAAGACACTCAGCTGGCGGCAGTGCTTTACTATTATCCTTTTTCGTGTGGGACTTTAAGCGGTGACCACGTTATTTTATTTGTGGACAGCCTAGTTCAATGTCTAGCCCTCGTTTCTATAGTTGTGTTTTCGGATTCCATTATTTCCCCTGATACAGCAATCTGGAAAAGCCATTTTTCGGCCATTTTAAGTGTTTATGATAAATGTGCCGGATTTTTAAAACTATAACAATAAATAGTTCACAGGCTTTCGAGGCCATTGTATGCATTTTCTAGCCTACCAAAAATCAGCTACCCAGAAGCTTGCCAGCATTGGCCAAACCTTCCAGCCAATCAGGAGCAAGTAAGCCTGTGATTGGCCGACCAGCCAGCCTACCAGAAAGCAGCCACCCAGACACTAGGATATATAAGAGTTGACAGCCGCACCTCAAACTCTTCGTAGAGCGGTGGTGAAACACTCGCCTTGCATTCGGAAGGATCTAGGTTCGATTCCTGGCTCCAGATATCCTGATTTCGGTTTTCCGTTTTTTTTTTTTATCGCTCCTGGCGAATGCTGGGATTGTTCCTTTATCAGGCCCTGGCCACCTCCTACCTCCTTTCCTCATGTATATCTGTCAAAAAGCCTTGTGTTGTTCGAGGGCTCGTTAAAATACTAAATAAGTAGTAAACCCAGAAGCTTGAAATGTGCATTCTTTTAGTAGATATATAAATATAATGTGCGTGTATTAGTTTAATCTAAAAATGAATAGTCGTTTGTCGCTGCAACGCATTTGAATCTCAGGTAGGACGGCCCCTTAGCTTGTGCTGTGTGGCAACCTTGGCGCTGTGTAGAGCCCGCCCCTGGCGCGCGCGCAACCCGCCTCGCACAGCATAGCAAACACTCCGCGCCGGGCTGAGTCACACCACACATCGCTGGACGCTGGACGCGTGCCACACACGGCGCCGGTAGGTCGTCCAGCCACTTGACGGCTGCAAAGTTTCCGGCCGCACACGTTCACCACGCGTGCTCTGCAGACAGATCATTTGTTTTAGCGTAGGTTGTGTTCAGCCTAAGTTAATATCTATATACGCAGTAAACTAATATCGGACAGCTTGTGCACTTCTACAATAATATGCGAGTGGATGTTGTCGCCTTTTAAAGGAGTCCTTCGCGGTGTCAGATTTCCACCTTTGACGCGTGGAAACAGCGTAGCGATAAGAGCCAGTGTCCAACGCTTGACGAGAAGCATATCGCCTCTATTCGCAGCGCGCCAAACTGACGTGCAAGGTTTCCGATGTAGTCTTTTTACTATGGGACTCGAAGCGGTGGCCCCAATATTTTATTTTTGAGTATTATGAAGTAAAGACCAACGTATTCCTCTCGTTTTGCACTTTACGATTTCAAGTAATATTTTCGGAGTTACAACAGTCTAAAAAAACAGTTTTTAGCCATTTTGAGAGGCTCGAATATCATAGCGTGCTGCATTAAAAAAAAAAAAAAAAAAAATTAGAAGAATGGTTTCAAGTGTGTGTTCTTTTCGTAGGTTAACATAATATGAATAACTTAAGCGGTTTCGCGTACAAAAGATTACGCGTGACACGCTGCAACGCCGTCCGTGCGCCAGTCGAGGACTCCTCTTAAAGAGTGCGTGGAAATAAGCGCTGACAACATAAATTGATTCCTACTCTTTTTTCGAAGCCAATATGGTTAAAATACTCGATGACAATCCTAGATAATGGTATTTGCCAACTTTATGAGTAAACATTTATCCAGAATTACTAATTCGTTACACGTGATCTTTTGCGCCGCAGTTAAATAAATGCACGAGGTTCCGGCGTCAGAGATTGTGCCTCAGAAGTTCGTAACACTGGAAACTATTTTGTTGAAAACGTTGGCTAAAACTATTGTCTAGGATTGCTATTGTTTAACTATCGCAAATTGACTTCAAGAAACCTACGGTTATAGATTAATGCTTTTAGCGTTGAATTTTGTACCACGCCCTATTAAGGACGTTTCAGAAGGAATATAATCATAATTTTATGTTAGTATGAAACAGTGTTAGTTTTGTAGACATTACTTGAACGTACATGATCCTCTTACAAAAATAAATGTGCTCAGCTATTTTTTCCCAAAATGGCATTTCAGTCAAACTTCGCATGTTTTTAGTTCATACACCCCCAAAAATCAATCAACATTTTGAAACGAAATAATTCACACAAAATGTACGTGTCACTGGCTAGGGTTTTAAGCATATAAAAACCCAAAATAAAATATTTTTGTATTAAAAAAAATTCTAAAAATTAGCAAAAAATTCTAAATTTCAGAATTTTTTTTTTTAAATATAAAACATTCTTTGAATGGGTTTTTATGTGATTAAAGCCCTAGCCGGTGACATGTACTTTTACTATGAATTATTTTGTTTCAAAGTGTGGATTGATTTTCGGGGGTGTATGAACTAAAAACATGCGAAGTTTGAATTTGAAATACCATTATGGAAAAAATGCTGGAGCATATTTTTTTTTGTAAGTAACGTTTACAAAACTAACACTGTTTCGTACAAATGTAACGTTATGATTTTTTTCCCTCTGGAACGCCCTAAGGTGGCCGCCTACCTGCGTGTTAGAGGCTCAGAAAATGAGACATAAGGGCGACCTTGAAGCGCGCATCAAATGCCGCATCGCTTCAACGACCCAAGCTCTGAAATAGCGTGCAAGGTTCCCGCCGAACCGTTTTTACTATGGGACACTAAGCGGTGACCATATAATTTTATTGGTGGAAAGTCTGCAACTAAGTTCAGTGCAGGTGGCGATCTGAGTTTCACATACATCCGGTTAGCACATTTTGAAGTACGGAAGTCTGGAAATACCGTTTGGGTCATTCCATGTCAAATCAACCAGTGCCCTAAATTTTCATATCACATAACCAATTCATTTTTTCGTTGTGTGTTCCTTATAACTATATAAGACATAATTAATTTTTTTTAGATTTTTGGGACTGTCATTTTTGGAGTTATGAATTTTTTTTTAATTCCAAAAAGCTTAAAAATCACTCTGTCGTTGTAACTTCAAA
>PNEQ01110230.1:0-51023 GCA_003012365.1 Medauroidea extradentata
GAGTGCGGGCAGCGAGTGTGGGCAGCGAGTGTTTGTAAACGCACGCTCTATGCACACTCAACACGTGTTCCTTGCAGTACAGTTCAGTTGTTTACTACTGTCACATTTGGCGTGCAGTATATTCTCAGTTACGGGAAATAGTAATTATAATATTTTAGAACAAGTCACTTGATTCACGATACTAGCGATTACAATGTTGACAGTAAAGTGCGAGTGTGTATGCATTCCATAATGTTTTGTAGGAATTCTAAGAACGATAGTGCGTACTAATGATGAATGTTTGTAGCGCTGCCTTTGTTAAATCCTGTCCTTTGAGTCGTAGGATACTTCGGTTAAAAAAATTTATCCAATTAAAGTTACGACAGATAAATGAAGCAATTTTAAAACTTTTAAAGTCTGTCTTCAATAACAATGATAGGCTATGTCGGCACCCGTAATGTGTGATGTGCACATAACATCAATATACTACGGTATTAAGAATCAACAAATATTAGATTCATCCAGAGTTAGAAAAGTTTCTTTCCTAAAATTCTGGGTAGTTAAAAATGCTATAACATTTTTGTGAGCACAAGGTCAGTTGATGCAAAAATATTTACTTCTCTCTCTGCAAAAGGTTTTTGCAATATTAGTTTGTGTCAAACGTATTACAACCGGTTACTTACAATTTATAATACAGACACCTACCAAAACTGATTTTGGTTGGTGATGTTAAGTACCAGATAACTAAATCAACTAACGGTAATTTTACTTATTCACACGAGATATGTTTAATAAAATATTGTATTACTGTAATAATGTGTTTGAAATATTACGTACTGAAATAGTTTATCCAAGTTATGCCACTTTTCTGAGTAGACGTTTTTGAAATTATTATTTCTGTTACATACTTTGGCTACTTATTAACTTAAAGAATACTTCTATAAATCAATAACTATACAGAATGTTTTTTTTTTCATAGAATTACGGTACATTGTAAAAACAATGCTTTACAGCACCACGCTCTATTTTAGGATACATAAAACAATATTCCTAAAAGAACAGCTAAACGACTATGTAGCAGTGGTGAGGTAACAGTTGACAAACACATATTTGTAAACCCACATGATACGTCTCGTTGAATGTAGGTCCGTAGTGGACAATTGAAAGGCAAGTTGAATATATA
Organism: Medauroidea extradentata; assembly: GCA_003012365.1. Lineage (NCBI taxonomy): Eukaryota > Metazoa > Arthropoda > Insecta > Phasmatodea > Phasmatidae > Medauroidea > Medauroidea extradentata. Next base: position 1,163 of record PNEQ01110230.1, read on the forward strand.
AGTGGCAGTTACCACATGGTAAACCTGACTAGATAAAATTACAAATACTGGTAACAGGAGCCACGTGCATATTACATGTTTTTTCTTCAAGTCACGAAAGGGACAAGTTATGTTTACGCCTGTTTTATTGACTGTTTTTGTTAAAATATTAGTTTTACACTTATTTATTATTACGTTTATTTATTTTGTCGATCTTCGTTGTTTCTTCCGTTACATCAGTTCGAGAGTATTTTCGTAACAACTGTAAGTTTTTATTGTATAATTTCCTAATACACTTGCTTATTTACATTAAGTGTTTGATATGGTACACTTTCCTGGCAGACGACACAAGGAGAGAACATCAAAGAACTGTCCTGCTAGAAGCTGCCCTGCACGGGAAAGCAGGCCGGTATAGGCGCGGATCTGAGGACCATTCTACGTTTACCTCGGCCAAGACCACTGTGTTTGTTGCCGCACCTCCACGCTATGCCACAAAGGCCCACAGATCCTCTTGGAAACAAAACGGACAGGAAATGGGCTTCGTGAGACGACACACCAGGCGCGAAAGTAACGTTTGGCCGTGGATGCTGTTCTCGTTGAGAGCTAGAGGCATTTTCCTCTGTCGTGGGTGAGGTTCTGTACGTCTGCCCTGGCAGTATACAGGCTGCACAGCGCAATTATAGTATTGCATATAAGTTCCTGGACTTTCATTTATAATGTATCCTAATCCAAATTATTCACTACACTATTATAATTCCCCACTAGTTTTTAGTAAAAGTAAATATTTTTTTTTTTTTAATTTGCAAAACTAAGTTAACATTACATTTCAAAAATGATAAACGGTTACGCTTATTACCTCAAAGTAAACACGACAGAGATATTTGTTACACCAAATGTTTACAACGACCTCACATGCACACTATTATCATTTCAGCCGACATTACCAGTGACAGGAAGTCTTACATTTCCTATCAGTTTGTGTCTACCTTTGTGTGTCGGTCTGTTTGAGAAACAGACGTAGTGTATCTTGATTCAAACATTATATTTTCCATTCATAAACGCGTCATGTTGATTTTCAATCATATAACCGAAATGACTGAAAGACGTGTAAGAAATTTACTGTGTTTATTAACCTGCTTCTCACACCACATTCCTAAGAATGCATATCTGAGTTATATATATTAAAAATAAAATGGATTTAAGATAATTTGTAATGTGTTAAGGTCTCGTGTATTTTTGAAGGACACAAGTTAATGATATTGTTCTTTCAAGGAAGAATTTTGATATCGGAAACAGTCGCAAAATTTTAATTTTTTGTCCATAATATCTGTAGGCCTACTCAAATGACGAATCAGTAGTTTACAGATAAATCGTTGACTCCAAGCACTCATCATTTAAAGAAATAGTTTTTGTAAAGTTGTTTACGTTTCTATGTTCACTGACTTAACTTTCATGGCAATTAATCGATTTTAATATAATTTTTGGAAATCAACAAAACTCTAGGTTTTAATATTCTGTTAACATTTATCTGCAGAGGTGAGTGCGTCAATTACTTTTAAACTACTCATTTATAACTAATTACTTTTAACGATAATCTTGATCCTGTTTGAATAGTTCTTTAAGAACATATACATCGCTACTAGATCATTTAAATATTAAAAAATAATCCTCGTATTTAACTGTTTTGTCTTGCTTTTTACATAAAACATTCTTTTATGAATTTCCATAAAATATGAGTCAATACAGACGCTGTCGCTGTCTGACTTAAGGCGCCAGTGTTGTGTTGAATGAAGCGAAGTGATGTGTTCATGTGCCATCCGCATATAGATGTAGCTCATGAATATTATATAGCAGGAAGCGTCCTACACTGGAGATGAAAAACGCGACCATGCAACTTTATTTTTACCACAAGTAGGCATATCTTGTATCGCCTTCACTAATTTTCTGAAATGAATAGCAAAATACAGTATGTTTACAATTTATCAACGTTAAAGTTTAAAGCAACATTTATTTGCCTCCCGTGCGAAAAACAGATACGTTTAAGAAGCCTTACATTTATTTTACAAATTAAAAAAAAATTAAACATAAAACTATACATCTGAAAAGTTTGTTTTTAATTAATTGAAACACTAACCTTGTTTTAAACGTGTAAGTTATTTAATTTAAAATTTAATATAAATTTTTGCACCTCCATATTTGTTTTGTAGTTTTTCTTGTTAAATAAATTGAATGAAATATTACTGGAAACACTCTTATTATTTTAAAAAATTGATTATCTCTTAGTTACCAAAACTTATCAAAGAAACGAACACAATAATTTTAAATAAAAGAATTTCGTAGTAATCGAAACTCTTAAAGTTGTGAACAGTTACAGTATGTCTCACACGCTATTTATTGATTTTTAAAAAGTCTTTATTTTAAGTAAATTAAATATTTTTTCGTGTGTGGAAACTACAGTTTAATGCAAATAATCAAAATTTATCTTGATTTAGCCACTGATAAACTTTCATACGACGCTTTTTCTCGCTGAGTTAGCGAAATTAAGATCTTTGAAAGAACGGTGCAATGGGAGTGCATTACTGGACTTATTTGATTGGCCATACTCCATTGCGAAACAATAATTTATTTCGCAATGGAGTATGTCCAAACAAATAAGTTCTAGCGAGATTAAAGAGTAATGTAAATATGTTCACATCAGATATTTCCAAGTGGCTGTGATGAAGTAGGTGCTCAGACAGAAGTACTTGCACTTCGAGTTATTATTGGTGAATTATAAGGTAACTTAAAACATTAATAATTATTAATAAAGATTAAACAAAATTTTATTTTGCTCAGTGTCAGTGAATTGGCAAAATGTATAATTTTATGCACGTTTGATATTGCAATTACGGATGCACTATAAAAATTATTAATACAAGGATAATGTACGTTTTAAAACTTTTTAAAATTGCTAGTAGAGATTTATTTGTTTCAAAAGAAACTAATTTTTTTCAATTATATCAGCTGTTAAAAAAATTTTAGAGGGTGTACATATTTGGCATAAAATCACTAGTAAAGAGAAATACTTCAGGGGTATTGATCCTTACACCTTGGATTTATCTGTTTCTTCTCGATAGCTTCTGTTCCAGTCGATGTATCAAAATTTTTGTCACGACAAGGCATAGATACAAACTTAATCGATTTTCTGTAATTGCTGGAACCATAATATATTCATTATTTTGCAACGGGAAACAGCTGAAAAGGAAAAATTGCTTTATTTACGGGAGCGACTACATAGGCCGCAACATTAACAGAAACAATGCCATATGGATTCCAAAAAGTGAATGAAACAATAAACTATGCCTTGTCAGCGTGAAAAAGTAAAACAATATGTCTATTCCCTTATTTATAAGAAAAACCGTAAAACCGATCTGACATGGATCAATCCCCCTTAACGTGGCATTTATTCTAATATTATACAGATTTTTCCATATCTTATAATGATTCCATCAAAGTTACAAGTGGATGTCAAATGTGACTTACTTCCCCGTCAAGAACCGAGCTTACGCAGCTGAAACCAGGAGCAACAAGAGGCAAAAGAGCTGACTGACAAATAACGGACATGACGTGCTTGTCGTAAGAAACAATACAGATATTCGCGTAAACAGATATCGCAGAAAACTCGAAATCAAACTTGGACAGGAACAGGAATCGAAATTGGGTCCTTCAGAATGCGAGTCAAATGTTCTATCACAACACCACGTCGCTCAAAAAGTTTACTTAGACTAGGGGACTACATATAATTGGGCATATTTTTTATTCCATGGCATTTTTTACTAATTCTTCAATTATTTAAGAAATCACACACATTTATTCCAACAGATGCTAGCACTTATAAACAAGCAGGTTTTGTTAAAATAATTCCCTAAGTCCTTTGAATTTTTTTTTGACAGGCTTGAACAGAACATTCTCAAAATTGCATATAATTTATTAATATGTTTATGTACACGAAGCGTGCAATATCCACACATTAAGTTCAATATTATAACTAATAGGCCTATCTTGCACAATTTAGTTGTGCAAGTTGACAGAAACATGTAATGTTCGTTATTTTCGTTTAATAGGCCTAGGTGTCCTGGACGTAAGTGACATAGAACACTTTCAGTAAAACTTCTTGTTGGATGCAAGCTGAAATTCCTGTTAAAACATTACAGTATATAGACCTGAATAGTTTGGTTCAAGCATACTCGCTATTCGTACTTCTGTCCGCGGAATTGCAGACCTTTTGTCGTGAGTGTGTGAATTTACGCAGAGAACAATTTCGAGAATTTAATTTCGCACACTCGTTCAAATTACACAAGAAATAAAACGTACCCACTCATTTCGTGAAATGAGAATTACCCGCTGTAACACTGAGAGCGAGATTATATCTGCACGAGATAGATAGAAATAAACAAATATATATAGAGAGAGAGTGTGTGTGAGAGAGGAAGGGAGGGAAATTTGTGTTGTTCATCTGCCGTGATAGCTCGTGACACCGCCCACCGTAGACTGTACATTATTTCATCCGCATTGTGACAGTTAAGTTTTCACTTTTTCCTGACAATTAACTAGGTATAAAATAGGAGCAACTGTTGGCGAGTTTTTCGGTTTACCTTCTTTGATTTGTATTGTATTTACTGTACAATACCCATATTTAAATTTCTTTTGCTGGTGATAAAACCCCGTCTTTGATGAACTTAAGAATTTTGGTAATGTATTTTAAGTGGAAGACACCATATTTTCAGATAGTATTATATGTACAATTTTCCCATAATTTTGAAAGTTATTGTAAAACAGAATTGCTTTTGTGGGCGTTCGCTCACAATGGCGTGTGTTCCCAAAACCGATACAGTTTATTTAGCTATTTCATTGCAGGAGTCGTTCAAATAAACAGTTTTGTTAATGTTTGTCAGCTCACAGTTCTTACAAAACTATGCGTGATGTGTGTGGCTTTGTATTAAAATTACATGATTTAACCAAGGATTAGAACTGTGTTGTTACTGTTTTGATGAGAAATTCCATTCGATTAGAAATTCGAGGAAACATGTGAAAGTGGGAATGTTTAAAATATTAATAGTGAAACGTTATGTTACTGGAACAAGAAAAAAACTTTAAATATGGATTCTACAACCGCGGTGACTGGCTGAATTATCACTCACTGCACCTATTTCTACAGAGTCATGTTGCATTCAGATTTATATCTAATTATTAATAATTTAGTCTACTCCAGTTTCGATAAAAATTATACTATCAACGAACGATCGAGACATTTATTAGACTGATGTGGATTCGCCACTTTTTATCGATTGTTTTCTATGTAAGACAGTAGAATAGTCCTGCAACATACTGCTGCATAAAATTACGTTTCTCCACTTGATAAATTCATAATATACTTATAAATATTACAAACAATTATAAATTATATTTCTTTAAATGTGAAATGTATTTATCCTACAAAACATATGAATTTATTAACAAAGTATTTAATGATGTGATAATATTTGGAAATCGAGCAATATGTATGACATTATTTAGAAATCTTAAAATAAATAAATGAACTTTTGCTTTGACGTTCATCAAGAGATTGTCGAATGATGCCTTTTCAAAATGTCCAGTCAGGTTCACCCCATGTATGATTTGAAATTGTTTTATATACATATTCGACTTCTTGTCCCGTTTTCCAGTTCGCAGAACATGGCTTCTGTCAACTTTTCAGTTCATTTCACGCTGTGTTCCAACTGGCACTTTTTGTTAACAAAATGATTGTGCACAAACCCTTTAACAAATTTTAGTGTTTTGCGTTTTGAGTTTCGTAAATTACTGAAGGTTACAAATTATCTATTAGCATATGCACAACCCCAAACTATGGTTAATTCCACTTCTGATTAGAAACATCAATATTAAAAGTTTGTCACAGGGACAATTTCTGCCGCTTGAGCGCTGGTGTCAGTAATGGCTGCAAACTGACCAACCACGGAACTTTCCTGAATTTTGAGTTACATAAAGTTGATAATTTAAAACGCGAAATTGGCTTATTTTCACTTAAAATAAAGATAAATGACTTTTGTCACTTCCAAGCCTATTTCAATTTAATTTTACTACAGTTTCGTATTTTTTTGGTCCCTTAGCGATAGCAGCCAAACTAGCGGCCGAAGTTATCCCTGTGTCAAACTCTCTCACAAGAAAACACATTTTCTTTCTAACCTGCAGTAGAACTAACCTTACTAGAGGCAAGTACATCGTCGAACACGAACATTTCCGTTCTGGCAAGAAGCCTGATTTCAACGATTGAAGCGTTTCGTTTAATTGACGTTTATTGAGGCGCGTATCGATATCTGTACGCGCCAGCAGATTATTGGCTGCAGAGCGATATTGTGCCCTAATACTTCATCGACCATACATCGAGCGTTAATTACCATGCCTAAGTTAAGTGTTAATTTATTGCCGTGCAAGTATGCCAGTGGGCACGCAGTCAAACTGCTTCTCCATTAACGTAGATCAATATGAATATGGGGCAACAGTGATTACCAGGGCGGGAGAATATCATTGTTTTATAAACCTGTAACGTTTTTATTATGTTCAGTTATTTATTTTGGTAACGTTCAAATACATATTAATGTAAAAACTGAATGTCAATTACGCTCAGAGAGTTGAAACCCTGAATTTAAAAGTTTTGAAAAATTTAAGAGTAGTTGTGTGGGTACCCTACGATTTCGTTTTTCTTAATGAATAGCTCTATACTATTAAATTTGGTAAAATTTGGCTTCATTGTACCCTCGGTATTTCAAAACACAACGAGATCACTTTTAATGAAAATATTAAAATACATTTTATTATATTTATTTTAATTTAAATGCAGTGAAGTGAGAAGTTAATCTTTCGTTACAAGTACAAAAATTGTTGCACCAAAATCGAATTTTAAAAGGTGTATAAAGGATAAAATAATATTTATTGTAACTAACATCTCAAACTGATCTATGAACTGTCGATAATGAGTTTTCACCCAACACTGAATCATATATTCTGTAATAATTAAATGTATGTGTATGCGTGTAAAAATTAAACTAATTAATCTGGTAGAATGAGGTGAAATGTGCGTTTACATAAAAAAAAACACCATACTGTTCCTGTTTTCCGATGGTATATCAGAACCCATTAAATTTTTCCCGAAACATAAGTGTAACGTGCTGAGCAATAAAACTTTCATATCAACCAAATTACTCAAGTGAGAATCTCAATTAATTTATGGCCAGAAAAAATAAGTTCTTAACCGGAAAGGCTTGAGCACGTGCGATGCCATAATTTCGCTGGCATTCCGGTTTTATTACCAGACGCTACTGAAGAAAATCACATCGCTAAATACACGTAAATCTATACAGTAAATTTCACAGAATTAATTCGCTTATACGTATTGTTTAAGGCATGACTCGTTGCATCACAAGTATAAGATTTTATTACACATAAAATGTCTGTTTGGCATTGCACAGTAAAGTCTATTCTGAAGAACACCGTAATAACTACATAACAGTACAACAATTTACAAAAAAAATTACATTGCAGATTTGAAACACATTTATAAGATTTAAAAATAGATAGTCACATAAACTGCGTAAATAGGACATTGTCATCTATAAAGAATATAGTTCATAAATCAGAGCTAAACAAATTATTTTAACATTTTAGGTTTCTCGAAGCCATTTTACAACAATCAAAACACAAGTATCCTAGACAAGAGTTTTTGTCAACTTTGTGAGCAAAACTTTTTTCCGAGTGACGTATTTTTACGGCAGTCTCTGACGCCGAAATCTCGTCTAAATAATTCCGGTGAAAGATATTCTGCTTAACGAATGCACCACATTCAAAGATGTATTGCTGTTAAAGTTTGCAAACACCTTTGTCTAGAGTTGTTTTAATATTTACTTTCAGACACCTATATATTTCGATTGAAGTTTTAACGTTTATTTATAGAACATGCTTTCTTAACATAGACGTCTTTCGTGTAAGAAAAGGGGGGAGGGGGAGGGACGGAGATCTGGGAAGAGTACGAAGAAATGACAAAATTAAAAATGAAACGGAAGCACACCTAGGAAACCCGCTGGCTAGCAGAAACATCGGCCATGTTTCTCAGACGTTGTAATCCCATAGATAATGGAACTCTGATCATCATGGTGGGAAGCGAGCGGTCTAACCGCTAAACTAACATGGCCCCTCCAGAGTCGTGGACTCACTTAATACCATCATGACACTACTACAAGCAGTGTCGCCATGGCAACCTTGAGAAGCCAATTTGGCGGGAGATAAAGACCCGCGAGAGGGCTCTTAGCCAGATAAAGTCGGCAAACAGAGGAGATGGCTGGCTCGTAATGCACCCTGCTGTCGTCAGTCAACAAGCCCTTGTGATTGGCTACTCAACACTCTGGCTGGTGGCTGAGTGGTATATATGTCCAGCTACTTACACGTATATTGTCCGCGGCAGTCAGGTTGGCGAACTGCAGGCTTAGTTTAACGATGTTATCACAGTTTCATTACATCACAACTGCACCTTTGTGATCTCAGTTTGTGTGCGGTTTGTATATCTGCTGTGAATTGTAAGCAACACTCCATAGCTATTTAATAACCGGCAAAATAACGTTGCCAAGTGTTTCTTTGTGTAAGAGATCAACCTTCAGAACCGTTACGTAAAAAAATTACAGTTAAAAAAATTGATGTCAATATTACATAATAAACGTTGATTGACTGTACACATGACAATTACTAACGTAATAATAAACTGTAATGGTGAAAGTAGGAATGTGAAAACCCACAGCCAGTTTCATACATCACAACCAAACGAAAATTAAAAAAAAAAAAAAAAAATAATATGAAACATACATAAAGTTCACACTTTCATACTAATGTAATAGTTACATGCAGATAATACAAACTACGTAGCTTACGAAAACTTGAGTGTTGAAAACTCAACACTAATGCAAGTATATGTATACGTATATATTATGTATAAGAAATTTAGTAAATTTATAGTCAAACATTTGAATAGTAAGCATAACAAAACATTGCAGTGGTTTCATTGGCATGTATGTTCTACACTGTAAAAAAATGCAAGTGCTCTTAGTTATAAAATATCTCAGCAGGATTGAACATTTAAAACAACGAGTCGGGCATGAAGGCTCGCTAAGTTACTAGCAAGTTTAATAACGCAGTTTAATTATTCTTACTGTAGTCAACACTGCGAATCCCTGTTTGTGATTTTTAAAGAAGTACTAAAAATATGAAGTGTAGTTGAGTGATAATTTAATTGTAAGTGTAAGACAAAAATGTGAAACCATTTTTCTTACGCAAAGAAAAATTACTTAAATGTTTTATCTTAATGTTTCTTATTCGTCGAAGAAATTTAAAAATTACAAAGTGTGATACTGTTTGAGATTAATCTATGCGTATAATGCTATTATAATTTAAGCAAAAAAAATTATAGTAAACGTGTGAAGGAGACTGAAGTTCAATACCAAAGGTAATACGGAATACTAAAATTTGTGATCTTTAAACCAACATTTTTCAATACAACTATACTAACGCCCATTTCTGAAACAACATTATTCAGTTAGTTATTAATAAAGTAGTAGTGTTAGACATTTTTCCGTTCCCTCTTCTGACGCACAGTCCGTCTACTGCAACGAATCACAGGGTTTATGAGTCACTTATACACTCGCAAAAAATAATCAACCAAGCATGTATTGCGTATTGTCATCATGTTTATTGCATGGGTTGTAAAAACCCCGGAAACGCTGAGAAAACACAAAGGAAATTGTTGTCATGGTTGCTCTTCTTTGTATTTATCTACTCTTTCTTCGGTTTTCTGTTCGCGTTTTGTCGAACTTTTTTTTCTAGCTCAAGTTTCCTTTGAATAGAGAGGTAGTAAAATAACATCTGATGTCCCTGTTATTATCTTTCTGTTTTATCCCTTATTTTTATTGTGTAGAGGCGAGATATCATACGGAAGTACACACTGTGCATATTCTCAGTTGAAGGAGATGCTTGAAGTTTCTGCTTCTAAGATGCTACAGCTCGGTGGATCGACTGACAATACTGGAACTGTACACCTTCGTTTGTGACCTGAATTAGAGGACAGAAAATCTTCTCTTCGAAAATGTTGCAGTTGCAATTTACAGGGTGGGACGAGTTTACAACTATTTCAACTGTTTGAACAATTAAACACTCCGTGCCAGAACATTCTAATATATTATTTGACTCATTTAACTGTCTAGTATTGTCTTACACAAACATGGGTTTCTTCATTGCAACAAGTTTTAAAAGGTTCTGCGGTATATATAGTGGCTGGAGCTGTTGGTACCATGCAAGGGATGTCTGTTCACATTGTATTCTCAAGCAATGTTCATTAAGCCAATAACGGGAGCCGCGTTTGGTACAGTGTTTACAGATCTCGCTCCTCTCCACCCATCCAACCAATCCAGCATGCACACAGAAGAGATCAGGGCTCAATTCCCGACATGTCTGGTCCATGGATTGGATTTCATGCATGTGGTTTGCCTTCATCTACGGAATTTCTTAAAGTACTTCCGTGTCGCTGTCCCTACGCGTTCCGTCGCTTCTCCTATGTCGAATTGTGTTTAATGCCATCTTTCAGTCGCACGTCTGTCCTCGGTGTGTGATAGCTTGTCCTCTGGTACCTTCCCGATGAGATACTCAGTGTATTTATTCGTCGTAACAATCCTCCTGTTTTAATTTAAAAAAAAAAACTCCAAAATTACTGAAAAAGGTGAATCATCGTTTTGTTACGACGTTCTGACGAAATGTTCAAAACTTTTAATAAACACTAACAATCTCGGATAGTAATCTTTGTAAACTGGCGGGTATTATGGCTAAGTATTCCATTTATCCGTCTTGGTAATTTACTCGTTATGGCATATAATTTCACGTTAACAATGGTTGCCTTATTGCTTGTATGGTTGGCAACGAATTAACCGAATATAGGTGCGTGTATTTTCCTATCTGAATGCAACACTACTGAAATAAACTCAATTGAAATCGACATTTCGAGTTTATATAATTAGTAAAATTTTATTATCAAGCTATAAAGGTTCCTATCGACTGCACTATGTATCTTACACGCTCAAACATAAAGTGGCGTGTCCAGAGGTTAGACATTTACCGTCGTTTGCCGTTACGCGTGGAAGGATATGAATTGGCTGAAAATAAAAATTTAGCAGGGCTTTTTTGAGTTCTCACTTTATCCCGAACTGCATATACAGGTGACGGCGTAAGGCTGGCAAATAACAACTCGGCATACAATTGTGGGCGAGGTAAACAATAACACTGAGTATTGTGCTATTTGCCTCCATCTCTCACCCTTCTACATACTTCTCTCTCACCCTATCTTCTCCTTTTTATATCTCTCTTACTCTCTCTACCATGTTTCCCCCTTCCTCCCTCGCTCCTTCCTCGCTCTGTCTCTCTCCCTTTCTATATCTTCTTTTACTGTGCCTCTCTTCTCTCAGTCACTTTCTCACGTCCTACCTCTCTGCCTCCTTGCATCTCTTTCCCTCTCTTTTTCTCTCTCCGTTACTTTCCCTCTCTCCCCTTGACCCCTACCTCCCCTTCTCTCTGAAACTTCCTCTACAATTCATTATTTCTCACTGCAACTTTCTAAAACTACTTTGGAAGACACGATATACGTTAATAATGAAATTAAGGGCTAGAGTTTGTTCCTAGGTACTCACTTCGGATACCAACTCACAGATGTTGAGCTACTAAACAGCATTTGCTTGCGATTGCTTGGGTTCAAAATAGTGTTGCAGTTAACAATTTATTACTTAAAACGTAATTTAATTAATTACAAAGAAAAATGTCTTCTTTGTTTAAAATTATCTGTGCATAAAACGTGTTAGACGCACTGCCAAAAATACGGAGAGGAGTTATGTAGTTTTCTTTTTTTTTAATATATAATTCATACACCAATATGCACAAATACACACTAAAACTATTCATCCTTACATAAGTTCTATAAGTCATTTGGAATACAATGTATTCAGGACGCGTCCCCGATATGAGAACTGAGGTTATGACTTCACAATATGATACTTGCTGAGCAGCAAGGGCTCATTCGCCTGGAGGTTTACAACGCTGGAAATATATTACACTTAGTAAAGCTTAAATTATATATATTCATGTGACCTGCATAATGCTATAGGCATAAATATGGATCACAGAGGATCTTCAGATAAATATAATCCGTTTACGTTTTATTACATTGAATACGTAATGCCCATGTCATTCTTATGGCCTTTTCTTAAAGGAATAATATTTCTGAGGATTGCGAAAACATAAAAATAATTAACGATTGTCTGCCTGTTCTCCGAAAGCTTGAAACTTTTCAGTCACTCTATCTTTATCCCAATACTCTAACATTTCTGCAGGTCCTTTCAGGACGTAAATTCAGTAACAATACGTAAATTGAACTTCCATAAACTTTATCTTAATTTAAGTATGTATATATACGTGTATATATATATATATATTATATATGTGTGTGTGTGTTTCTTTCGAACGTAAAAGATTCATTACATTCCATACAAAATAAATTTAGCGTAGTATTACTATGAGCAAAACGAATGTATTCATTGCGCTTCAGTCAAGACAAGACATCAAATTGAAATAAATAAATAAATGAGATTTCAGTCTCTACTCAGCTATAGAAATACTCTATTATAACAAAGATCGTTGTTATTAACAAGTAATATATTATGTCTATACGTTCCCCACACATTACTTTCCTTTTACTCTTTTAGTTTTTTCGTAAGTTATTTTGAGACGCTTTTGCAGCGTAATTAATATAAGTCAGTGACTTTTAAGTAACCTTAATTTCATGTATAAGAACCACATTAACCTTCGCTTACACTTAACTCAGTGGTGGAAACTGTCACATGACGGAAAATGTGAACTTTTTAATTTGTTGAAGTTAACTGAATATGCTTGTGTACAGAATGATTCAGGACGGAGTGTGTTATATTCGAAAATACGTCGATTTGTATTTAATTTTTTCACAGAGTGAATAATAGTGAGATGATAATGCTACTCTGAATAGCGCCTTAAAATGCGATTTATTTACATATATAATAAAAACTACTTTGTTATCCACTGTTTTGGCACTGTTCAAAGTTTTATTGCCTAATGTAAGTTGTGGTTTATTTGAAACTTAAACATAAATGTTACGTACATTTTCAGAGTAGCATTATACCTGCTGTAATTCGCTATTAAGAAAACACAGGCAGCAAATTTCCCCTGCTTAATAAATCACCAACACGCAAAATAAACAGTATCGAGATATAATTATATCTAATTTACTTTGACGTTACCCCAGCACCAAAGTCATGTCCAAAGTCTCAATAGCTATATTTGTATTGTTTACACACGATACATATACTTTTATCTGCGTGTGTCTGCTTGACCCATATTAAGATGAAAGAAGAAATACGGTCATTAAAATTACAAATATTGGATAGTCAGCTTCACATGCGTACGGAATTATTTTTCTTATTTACTGTTCGGAGCCACATGAAACTGTAAGTCAAGATTCCTTTCTTATTAAAATAATAAATAACTGTTTCACTACGTGCTGTTGCTTTATAAGACGCCTTGCAAAATACATGTTAACATGTTCCTAGAAATTGCCCCCCCCCCCTTTTTCCAGCTCTAGTAATCTTATTCTGAGGAATCGTTTCTTAGCAAACTACACTACGCAGGTTAGCTGTTTGCAAAAAAATCATTAACATGTTAACTTATACACCACCTGCCATAGCTTTCATTCCGTAGTAATATTTGTTTTAAAAAAGTATGCTGTATACTTTACGAAAATACTTTGAGAAAGTATATTTTCGAAAACTGTGAGAAAGTTATTGCTTCTCTTGAAAATGTTTAGTTATTGCACGTTTGTCTGTACATTCTCGTACATATTCAATGAAAAGATTAATTCTAAAACTTTTAGTAAATTCCGGTTTTGTAGTGAATATTATAAAAAAAAATGTTTGTAGAATACCTCAGTTTGAGACATATATATTATGATTCAATAGGAACTTCCCCAAAATTCAATGAATTTCTATGATCTTATGTTGAGTGTAATTCCGTTTAACCTGCTGGTAGCAGATTGCCATTTCCCTATCGAACAAATTAGTTTCGTGTGCAATTTTTCGTGTGGTAGTAAGATCAATTAGTGTTTAGAGTTTACGGTTCTATATACCTTATTTTAGAAATATCGTACTTAAATATATAGTTCGCTTCTTCCCTTCTATTCCCCTTAAAATAATGCATCCGTACAGATAGTAATTCCTAATGGTTGCTATTGTAATTTTTAGTGGCAAAAGAACACGTATCCATAAATACGAACTTTATGGCATCTGACTAGATTCCAGTTTTGGAATTTCTTGTTGTGTATGTATCCTGATGACTAAAGCTTACCCTGCTTATTTATGTTTTCTTGTCTTATCTTTAGTTTTATTTTGACAGTCATTTATTTCGCAATGGAGTATGTCCAAGCAAATAAATCCAGTCGTGATATTACAACGGCGACGATAGGTCGCGTGCTGTAAGGTCGACCCTTCCTTGTTAAACACTTGTCTCATCACCTGTATGCGCAAGCCTCTCTACAGGTATCTGTCATCCCTGCGAGAACTTCTCGTAAGGGCGCGGTACACATCCGTTTTCATCAACGTGTTCTTTTTAATATTTGTGTCAGATATTTTTCTTGTTTTAGACACAAAATGTGTGTAAATTTTGCCCTTATATTATATTTATTTCGCATAATTATTGCGTAATGGCTCGTTGAAACCAAAATTTGCATCTTTCCATTTTAAGGACGACACTAAAACCAACTCATTTACCAAACTGGAAAAAATCACAGTGGATAACGATGTTGTAGTCTACAAGGTCAGCTATGTTAAACCAAAAAATAAAAAATAAAAAAATTTAATATTTAAAAAATATTATTTTTTTTTAATTTTTATTTTAAATTTCAACATTTTATATAAATAAAAAAGTTTTTAATTCTTGTTTTCATGTACGTAAAATTGTATCCTGCGACGTCTTTATCCACTGTGAATTTTTTTTTTCAGTTCGGTATGTCTGTTGGTTTTAGTGTAGTCCTTAAAACGAAAACATGCAAATTTTGACTTTAACAAGCCATCACGCGAAAACTATGAGAATTAAAAAAATTATCTAAGGGGAAAAATTTTGTCACATTTTGTGTCTGAAATAAGGGAAAAAAAATATCTCGTACAAATAAAAAATAAAACCATAGTGACGAAATTTGCTGTACTCGGCGCCGTTAATGCGACAGGAACGTATCAAGTATAGTCAGGGAAATAACGCTTCAGTTCACGCAGATACGTCCACAAGTTTGTGTTATATTAGACACTAGGAAATATGTATATAAACAACACAACTGCTAGTTAGCGATATGAGTGAACGTTGCGGTTTACTAGCGCGATCCAGAAACATTCGTCAGTCAATGTAACCCATTTCGTTGTTGTTCTTTTTTATCGTAGCTTTCACCAGGATTAATGGCTTCCCCGAGAAACGTGTCTGGATGAACGTAAGCCAAGATGAGAAACAATAAATACACACACGATGCGATGCAGAAGTGTTTACTGGCATATCAGCGAAGGATATCGTGTTAACGCATCCTAACATGTGAGAGTATTTTTACGCCATTTTATATAACGCATAACTTTTATAGTTCAATTGCGAACAAATATACACGTATAAAAAGTATGAAACAATTTCTACATATATTAAATTTTAATTATTGCTTGAACATTTCAATGCATGGCGTTACAATGACATATTTAATAGGAAGTACTTTCCGATTTTGAATTTTCAAGAGCTGAGTCAACTAGTGTTAAAATTTAATGTATGTTGAAATTTGTTTATATATATATATATATAAACATATACACAAATATGTAGACAGCGAGGTAATTTTAGCGACGAGAATGGAACAACGATAATGAATATCTCATGACACCACACCGACGAGCGACGGAGTCCGCCATTTTTTCCACATCGGAAACTTGGGAGCTACTTCAATGAAAATGGAACGCCAATCACTGTGAAGAATCCGAAACGTCCAGAAAAAGTCCGAAAATTATTATATATATATAAGCCATAAAGAAGTCCAGAAAATCCCGGAAAATTAGTCAAATAATGCGAGAAATCCGTATAATCTCGGAAGAGAGAGGCAAGTATTCTGACCGC
This sequence comes from Medauroidea extradentata, assembly GCA_003012365.1. Classification (NCBI taxonomy): domain Eukaryota; kingdom Metazoa; phylum Arthropoda; class Insecta; order Phasmatodea; family Phasmatidae; genus Medauroidea; species Medauroidea extradentata. The sequence goes on from PNEQ01110230.1 coordinate 17,426, forward strand.
TTTGTCACCGTGACCATTGACATTCGCGGGTTTCCCCAAGCGAAGTCACACTGCGGTGTAGATATTCGACAAGTTATAACGAAGTTCACTTACAAACTGCAAGGTTTTTTCAATACCAACTGCGGGTATTAAATTTATCGACTTATTTTGAGATAATTCAAAGCAGGAGGGACTACTTCGAAATTTAGCCTCTATTCATAACCATGTGCAACAATTGTGACACTGATATAAAATTTGGTGAAAAAAATGCACATTTGTAAAGTTTTACGTCTACCTACAAAAAATTAAGTGAACGTATTATTTGTAAGAAGTAACTTAGGGAATTAAATATATCACTTTCGTACTACTCTTGTACGATCGAAGTGCAACTACCAATAAAAACACAGATGTTTTGAAATGTTTTAGTGAGCAGACATAGTGACTTGATATAGTTTGTTCTCTAGGATATATTGCTCGGTTTTCGCCTACATATTCAACCATAAGTTACCGTGATGACGTTGCATAGAATACATCACCAATGTTAGCAATATTGTGTCTAATGTATTTGTAAGGTAAAGAGAAGGTGAATGTTGTCAGTCATCTTTCACAAGGAAAGAAAATAACTGTAAGAATTTTGGGATTTATTTGTGGCTGCGCACATGAACATATGTCTGAAGGTTTCAGAAATATATATTATTGCTCTCATCTGCGCTCACTTACTATGTTGTCGATTATAAAATGTAACATATTCATAAAACTAATGTAGGCCTATGCCGTATTATTTCAAGACTTTATGAGTTGTGTAGTTTTATTTTAAAAATATTTCCCAGTTATTCAAAGTAAATTAGTTAGCGTTTATTTGTGACAATACTATGATTTTAATTAATGTCTTGATAATAAACTAATAGTTACATGTAACTTCCAGGTAATTGTATTAAATGATAAGATAATTACATTTTGTATCACTGGTTATTTCACGCCAGAATCATCTTACCTGTTCTAGTGCATGCGTTGATATTTAACTAAGAATATAACTTAAGCCCATTACATAAATATTTGCAGTGCTATGGAACTTTGCTGTCCAAATTTTTATCAGGCAATACCAACAAAATAACGTGACTGTTAATTTGTGCATTTGTGCTGTTTTTATGTGATACCGCTGTTCTTGTTTTCCTGATGAGCTAGATCATTCAAGTTCAGAAAACAACCGCAAGATGGTAAGAAGTTCTCCACAACAAATTATCATTGCACTTCACCTTCACCAGGCCGTGCAAACTGTAGCTCTGGAAATTGGGGTAAGAAATTAACTAACTACTGAGAATGTTCGTTAGCCAAAATCCAATAACATCTTATGGCACAGCCACCTTACACACCGGAGCAATTTTCGTACTTGAAGAAAGTCGAACAATATTGTTGACCTGCACTCCACGTTTAATTGAAATTCCTTCGTTGTCTATACCGACTACAAATCAACACCAGAAAAGAGTCGATAAATATGACTTTCGACTAACTAGGCTAATTTCTCAGATAATTTTTTTTTTTCAAGGACTATTTGTTCTCAATAGTATAGCCAGACATATTTTGAATTTCAAGAGTGAGTGAGTGAATGAGAGATTTTTTGTCAGCGCTTAACATCGAGGTCTTCAGCGCTGGTGAAGGGTGATATGAGATGAGTATGGAGCGACATCGGAATGAAAGGGTAGGGGAACGGGAGATCCCCGAGAAAACCCGCCGACCAACGACATCGTCCGGCATTGTATTTCAAGAAAATATATTTTTTAACTGAGTTATAGTATTGAAAGGGTTATACACGACAGTAATACATTTAATAATTACTGTCGGCTGCCTAATTATGTCTCTATTTGAAGAACAAGTACGTATGGTTGTAGGAGTTATTGTATTGTTCCTTCTTCATAATATATTGTTGTAGGAACAATCCAGCTAGTATCAACAATCAAACAGGAATGGAGTATCTGTTTTATAAGACTTACGTTATCTTAAATGAAACCATTTTTCTCAACGTACGTAAGATGAGATGCCTATCAAAATAGCGAATGAACGAAGAAATACATTACTTATTGCATCACGCCTGGCTCTCGTCTCAAGATGGCTGACATCCTACTGTAAGTAGATGAGTAAGTTGTAAAATTACTACTGTACATATTTTATCTTTACAAATAAAATACGCAGATGTAAATATAAAGAAACATTATGTTGCCTACAATTACGTTCCGTAATTTTTAATTTAATGCGATAATATATTAAGTATGAGTACTCGACTAAATGGTTCTATATAAATAAGAAGAAAAGTATTTGATAAACACTTGTCGGCGCTACAAATTTTATGAACGTAATAATTTTAATATGACTACTGATAAATCACTTAAAAGCGATAGATTACGGTAACATTATTTTAAATTTTAAAAAAGTGGAAATTCTAAATAGTGAAGAATGCAAACATTTCAAAACAGATTTTTTTATTATATTTTTGTATAACCATTTCTGCCCCCCCCCCTCCAACTCTTGCTGTTTTGCGTTTTATTGGCAACCAGATGATGATATTGGAAATCATGCGATTGACATTAATTTATATTTATAAATATATTTATTTATATGTAAAAACACACATATTTTCGAGATTACAAAAAGAAAAATTCCGAAACAAGAATGAAGCAAAAACCTTTTCCTCGGTTCTCGTGTTCATGATCATTTCAAATATGATATTTAGAGTTCTTCTTACTATTCTATTACACCACTCACATATTACTTGGAAACAAAATTGTGGGAAAATTTATTCGATATTGTCTTAAATCATAACAGAATGATAATTTTAGGAAGAACACGTTAATTAGTCGGCCTGTTATCTGTAATCAGTTTCTACAGTAGAATTGTATGACAAGCTAAACCACTTATTCCGGAAATTAATTTTTTTTCCTTCGTGTGTGTTTGCTATAAGCTTGAGTTATCACCTGAGAAACATTATATTTTCCCGACACGAGTCAGTGTCGACTTCTACCTGAGCTCTTTTTTCCCACTGTTACAGCGTGAACTATCGATCCCTTCGCGAAGAAGAAGGCAGCACAAACAATGGCTTGTTTTCCTTTCGGTTTCATGTTCATGAAATATTAGTTGTTTGTAACAATTTATGGCAGTGTTACAAGGCACATATTTGTTGTTAAACTTGCACCGCGCTCCGTTACTGCTGAACAGTGCTGTCATCGCTGATGGGCCGTCGCTGTTCGTCAGCAGCAACGGAAAATTGCGAATCATCTGTAAATAATTGTCTTGTGTTAGTGGGAACGAGTGTCAGTGTTCTTCATACAAGTTGGTGTAATTGAAAACGTGAACGTAAATGTTACTGGCAAATAATTTCGTTACTTATTTAAACGATTTTTGTGTACAAGAAAAATGTTAGTTTACAGAAATACAATGACATGCACTTAGATTTTAAAAATAAGAATTTAATATTTTAAGCATTTTTTTCTTTAAATTTAGTAGAATATACTTCAGGACTGTTTTTCATGAATCTAAAAAACACAGATAAAAATAGTTAAATGAAATACCACGATGAACATGTATTTTTGTAGGACATTTGAAAATGGTTCCAAAGTCTTTCATACTAACGATGCACGTCTCTGTAAGTTACAGAGATTTTGTTGCTGTAAGTTGTTGTTCTATCCTCCCCTTGAGCTGTATCTTGCCAGTGACTTTTTCTTGTAAGAATATCTGAGTAATTTATGACGTAACTAAGGTTACTGAACTAGTTAAATAATATTATCGTTACGAAACGCCATAATTTTACTTTTTATTCTAGAAACAAATTTAAACTAAATGTGTTCCAAAAGTAATTTTACAGTCAAACGTCCTCAGCATACGGCCGGTAGAAAGGACCTTATGTTTACTACAAACAGTTAACAAGAAAAACACGCATTTCAGTGACAATAATAAATTATTACAATATGATGTCGTTGTTGACAACAATGCTGAGTCAATGCGTTTTGCCTCTTCGTACATGTAACCACAAATAGTCAAATTACATTTATTTTAATTACTGCAGTGATGAGTTCAGCCCGGGGGTTGTGTTGACCCTCAAGGGGAATTACTAAGGTGCGACTAGGCGAGGATGAAACTGGCTTTTGTTCGCTGTTGACTTCCACAGTATGTACATGAGAGGACAACACTATACCCAGTCCTCGACACTGAGAGGTAACTGCACATTTTCCCTTCCCGTCCGGGATTCGAACCCGGGACCCTTGGCCCACTGGCCAGGAGAGTTAACTACAGAGCTAAGCGCAGAAAGAATTACTACAATAACTTCCTACAAATACGACTTTGGTTGATTATTGATTACACAATTTTTAAACGGAATTGAAATAGTCCATTCTTAATTACAAAAGTCATTACAAATATCTCGGAAGATAAAAAGGAGTTTACGTTAATACTCATTCATTCGTACACAAATTCATTAGAAACGAAGTTACATTTGCGAGACTATCTAAATGGGTTGCAGATCGTGTATTACACCAAAGCTGGATATTTTTGAATGCTCGAATTCATATAATTTAAATTTTTAACAGAATTTTTACAATGTTAAGGTTATTTAATGAGGATGTTTTTGTACTCTTATTTTTATTTGGCGTAATAAAAACAATTATTATAACTGCAACATGAGAAAAGTAAAAGTACATTTTGGTTTCAAACCTGGCTATCCACTCGATGACTGACGATGTTGCAGAGACGAAATGTCACGGTTCCCTTGATATACTCCATGTGGACATTCTTCGACTACGTGCGAATGGTTTGTCGCAGTGAGCAGTGGACAACTGTCTCCATTTGAATTGTCTGTCTGCACATTCCTCATGGGATGTTCTGATCGTATTGAGTGTTGCCCTCGTACGTTGAGGTAAATCAGACTCTGGTGGTATTTGACTAGGATTTATACGTCCTCAGGTATATTTGGGAATACGTTCAGCCAACGTGACAACGACCTTTTATTTGTGCGCTCAAAGTTTGCTGTTAGCTGTAACAAGTGGAGGTTTCCTTGATTTTAGTCGATGTCCTGAGAGGTTAGGAATATATTGGTGAATAGGCAAAGATGTCTTCTTCTAAATATCTTTGCACTCTTGTCAATGGGGGGAGTTCTGTCTGGAGAATGTATACGATAAGTACTGGAAATCGCTGGATAACTGTAGATGTTATATATGAAATCATTTTTCTAGTTGTAAAGTTTAGCGGAGTATTGGACAATATTAGTGGGTGAGCTGTAGTCTTGTGTTCAGTAACAAAGCCGTGGCTCCTCATGATGTTTCATATAGTTGTAAAGTATGCTGTTACTGTCGTTGATCTTCGCAGCTGCATTTTGTGTCTGCTTTAAAGAGGTTCTATATAATATGAGACCCAAGTACATCTGCGCTGCTTCGTTGTAAAATAGAAAGTTAACTGATTAAAAAGGTTTGTAGTTTATATTATTGTTCCCAGCAGGAAGTTATTTGAAAAATCTCATGTTATAATGACCTTATTTTGCGCCAAGCTGAACCAACAAACCTGTTTTCACCTGGACAAGTTAGATAAATATTGGTACTTCAGGGTGGAAGTCTTAGGCAGGTCGTAACTTTCTGCTGGGTCTTGCACTGAATTAGCTTCTAGCTTCCTTCTCGAAGAGATTGTTTACGGCATCTTAAAACTCCTCGAAGAGCAGAGCATGGGTCTCGCGCCCAGTAAAGTACACGAGAGCACTTCGTGTAGTCGACGTGCTGAGAAATAACTTTTCCTTCCGTTCCATCACCTGTCTTATCTCGTGAATAGCGCGTCCATAAACCCCGCTGTGGAACTGTTTCCGTCTGCCCTGCGCACGCAACATTCATCTCCAGTGGATTTAGCACGAGGAACCTGACGACTGCTGCAGTTTTATTACATGTTATATTCACGTTGCACCGCCAAGCCTAGATCTGTACGGGGTCATCTACTGCAAATCTTATGAGCTTCTTGGCAACTTCATTTCCTTGTTCGAAAGTAAAATTGTTTCAGTTATAGGTCGTTCGGGATAGCTATGGCTTAAAGCACACATATTGTATGTCCACGCAAATCGTCTAATTAATATTTATAAAAAAAACCTTTAACTTCCTAGCAGAAGTAACTTGCTTATAATGTATATTTAGATGAAATCATGGTAAAATGTAATACATATAGTACAATTTGTAACTGGTATTTGTTAAAACAATATGAAATATTGTTTTGCAGTTTCTAAAAATGGACAAACAATATTTGTGCTTTAAGTCATCGATATGTGGGCACTAAAAATTAAACCTTTGAAAAATATCACTAATCGGTACTGCACATGTTTCAACAGCAACTATAGTTGCTTTACTGCTTGTATGGTTGGCAGCGAAATTACGCACTATAGTTCCGTGCAGTTACTTATTTAAATACACAAATACTGCAACAACGTGAATCGAAATCGGTATTTTGGTATTCTGTATATAATTAATAAACTGATTTTTATAGAAATTTATAGGTTCCTACCGACTGCACAACTTATCTTATACGCGCAAACGTCAAGTGCCGCGTCCAAAGAGGTTAGACATTTCCTTACGTTTGCCGTTACGCGCAGATAGATACGAACTGGTTGAAAATAGAACTTAGCAGTGCTTTCTTGAGTGCTCACATTATCCCGAACCGCCTACAGACACTTTGTTAGGACGCTTCCTAGGAACATTTACCATTATCAGTCTTGTGTGAGCTTTTTATGTGTGTGAGGAGGAAAAAGGGGGAAACCTTACCCTACTTTGTGGAACAAAGGCTTGGATCTTTAGTAACAGAAATATGTTGAACAATCCTGGTCTTATATCTAATGCATTGGGCACTTATTACCTAAACTACATATGCCTGCTCTCTGTTGATAAGCCAGTGAACTATTTGTACAAATCCTTCCCAATTATGTGAAGCTCGCAAAGTGTTTTATCTCGATATTCAGGCATATCACGACAGATGATCACTTTACCTTAATTCTTAATTTGTTATCTTTTGGTTTATAGTGTAGAAACCGTTTGTTATCTAATGGATGTCATATTTAAGACCAACAAAATTGTTTATAATTCTATTATCAGCTTGTATTTACTTTAGGACAATCAGTCAATTAAGAATGTTTATTTCAAATTAACGATTTGATGCAAACAGTTAGGTTCGCCGTCTGCAATTTGATATTTGTATTTCAAAAATAGTACTGAAAAGAAACTCGTTTTCGTGTTTTCGTCCGTCATTGTAGGGATATTAAATAAAGTAACCTGTGTTTTTTATATATCTCTTTCTTCATTCCTTGAAGTAGGTTTTGAAGACTGTAAAGAAACTAAAATATGCATAACATAATTTTGGGTTCTTGATTACATTGCAGTTTTGTAACGGAAAAGGTGGGTTTATCAATTGGCAACAGGCGCTGGAAAGGACTGTTATTTCAGAAGGGCATGTGTTATGTCAGTGGTGCAAGAAAAGGTACTATGATGGTGTTAATATCGACGGACACTTTTCCAATTCTGAGGGCTGAATACACAGTAGGTACATACAAGTTACGAGAATATATAAATTTTAATATAACACTGATTTAATTTAATTAAAATGTATAGTAATGTAATATATACATCACTGATTTAATTAAATATGATAAAAAAACCTTCCCGAACAGGAACTAAAATATTTAAAAAACGGTTTTCTACATAAATTTAGTTATTATATTTAGAAATACTAGGAAATTTCTAAAAAAGCATTGTTTATTTCAGCTTAAATATCAGAATAACTGAACTAAAACGCAAACAGAAAGCAATAATATAGCCTACAATGAAATTATATAAAGTATAGGCCATTGTCAACTTGGTAGAATACTCACTCGGTTTCCAAACATCTGTTCGAGGAGAAACTGCATTTTCTATTGCTTCTTTGTCTATTTTTAAAACGCTAGAACCAATTGTTTTAAACAACAGCTAACAAGCGTAAATGAAAGTGAACTAAAATTGTTTTATGTGCATTATATAACTGGCGTGAATCAATTAATTCACTTCGTTTGTAGATTGCGCTCCAGTGCACTAATTGCCAGACATCAATTTCCGTCCTTCTGTGTTGTGTTTAACGTAGCGCAGAGTTTAAATCGTGTCGATTGCATTTTACGGTCGTAGAGGACAACAAAGTCGTTTTTTGATTGATCTCAGCAGCGCAGCTTGGAACAAATTAAACCACAGTGCAAATAAAATATACTAGGAGGAAAAGTTAAATCAACAACTAACACAGGAAAGAATATTTTGTAACTGCTGTAAAAATATCGCTGGCGTCAAACGTCGACTGAATGATGCCTGCAGAAATAAATACAATCAGGAAGTTATTTCTGGTTAATTACTCGTTTTTCGAAACATTTGAATATATTCTTTTCTTGCAAAACATTGATGTTTTCATAAAAAAACTACTTCCCGTTACTTTGCCATGGTACACGAACATTAGGCGTTTATTCTGCCAACAAACCCGTGCACTTTTGTTGATTTTCTGTTCAGTTCACGAGATTTACCATTGTATTTTAGGTTTATTTTATTACCAACAGTAAAAATACTTTTTATCTGTTTACTAGCTGGTTTCAAACTGATATGAATTTACCTTAAACTAATTACCAATGTGATGAAACAATAGATGCGTCCGATTTAGAGTGCCTTTTATGTATATTCATCAATTAAATAGCTGCCTTGATATAATTTATTTATAAATTCAATAGGAATCATTAAACTATAAATTGTCTATGACAGATTCGTTCCCGCAGGTATGATTATGTGTAGCACTGTCATATTTTTTATGGTAAAGATACTTTTTTTTTAACGTGTATTAACATAAAGAAAATTCGTTACTAACATATTATCTTGCAATTAAACTATGGGCTATATTCTTGTACGCTTTAGTTTTTCATATTCTTATATTTAAAATTTGATCGGTGCTTCGAGCAAAATTAAAATCACAACTTTTTTCTTTCCAAATTTCTTAACCTACGTGTTTAACTGGCTACAAATTAATCAAAATTACATTTTGCATTATGCTCACAGAATTATAATTTTCTGAGTATGCGTTACTAAAAACTGTGACTTTTCGCACTACATTTGTTTTAAAATATAACTGAATTATAAATTATAAATATTCTTCCTTCAAAAATATTCTGCGATGACAACCCACTCAATGAACTTTTCACTTCTGTACTGTGGGAGCTATGTAGCGCCAAGTCAATAGTTATTTGACGCAATTTTTATAATATCCGATTATATAACTTTAGAACAAAGTTTAACCCGTGAAGCATTCTTACTGGCTTAATTTCGGCAGTTTCAGTATATACTGTCTTTATCGACAAACTCATATACTGACTGCTACATTATTAATTTTATAATGTTGTAACTTGGCAAAACAGTAATAAGAAGACTTTCGTGGATTATCTTTTTGCTTATTAAGCAAAACGCAATAAAAATAAACGACTCACTGAATTTTTCTACCTATAACTGTTTACAAAATTATTTTTTATTCACCCCTACAGTAGCTATTACGATATTTACAGAGATAATTTTACTGAGTACTGAATTTTCAGTGCAGCGTAATTCACTATTAGCGTTAATCGTGTAGTTACTAAATGATTCGCACTAAAAATGAACATCTACTAAAGATTTATGATTTTTGTGAATTCATGTTGTTACTGAACTACATACAAATTATGAAGGGTGGATTTATTAATATTGAGCTTTAACACAAAAATGGTTTTGTAAAAATATTTTCTTGGCACTGGTTCAAAATAAGGGAAGAACTTGGAGCTAAAATTATGTTTAACTGGTCTGTTTAGTAACAGTATACTGTGCACAAAGCCCCATTTTAATTATGGTTTAATGACACAGATTGTTTGTCGGTTTTTATTTGTAGTTCATAACTAGACTTTATTTAGTAAATATTCTGTAAGTATTGATAGTTTGAGGGCATAACGTATTATATGCTGCTCATGTTCTTTAATTAATCAGAGAGTTCCATTCCATTGTATATGCACGGAACATTTTCTTACAAAGTGACTAACACTGATTAATTTTAAATGTAAGTGCCCAAAAAACTGACAAAATTTACTAAAAGTGTATGAAACCAGGCTTTTTGTTTTACCTATTTTGCAGGCTTGCTACAACGCGTTAAAATATTTCCATGTCTTTTGGGCCTCCTTACTGTAGCGGAGAGAAGGGTTTTGTGGTGGGACTAGTAAGCTGTCTGGGCCTTTCCGGTTTCTGGGTGTGTTGAACATAGCATATGATGACTGGCTTCTTCAGGCCACTATACTCTCCCCTCGTCTAGCCAGCCCTTCCAGCCTAGGTATGTTGCTACATCCTCAACATACCTTAGCTAGAGACCAAAAAAATTTTGCTTCTATCTGCCTTTTTAACGGCAATGTTTCTCGTAGATTTTTTTTTTGCAATGTTTTCAATCGTACATTAATAACGCCTGCCGTTATGCAACCAGTGTTACGTAAGCTAGGAAGTTCGTCTACCACACGGGCGCAGTGGTTTGTACCTTCATTTAGTTGACATATAGACCTTGTATGCCGGTCAACTATCATACATTCACCGAGCGACAGCTAGAATATAATATCAACCACAGTCACATATTAATAATAAAATTACGAACATAATCTTGGATACTACAGTAGTTTAATAAAATGACTGATGTTAAAACATATAATTAAGAATCATCCTTTCTATCGTCTGTTACGTGGGTCATGTAAACCTTTACGTTTGTAGAATTTTAAAGATGTCTTCTGTTAAACTTACGGGAACAAGTGCACGACAGCAGACTGTGCAGTTTTTTGGAATATATTCCTGAATACACTGGTTACTCTCCATAATAATCCTCACTAACGTCCCGGTCCCAGCCTATTATTGCAACAGCTGCAGAGCTACATAATAACCCTACCTTATAGCAGATTGATATTGGACTCGTGACGTGAGGAGTCGATAATAAATGATAATGTAGATATCGATTACCTATTATGAAAGATGGCAAGAAGAGAAATATTTCATTTGTAGGATGATTTGCTCCGGATAACATAATGGTTAAGAAGGGTGAGAATTATTTATTATTAAATTACTTGCTATTCAGGCTTGCGTTGCAACGACAATTACATTATTTTAGTACTCCGCTCGGCCCCTCTATGCCGTTTTTCTCCCGCCAACCCACCCCCTCAAAAAAATTTTTTTGCAGAAATCTTTGCAGTCACACGTACACAATCGTTTGAATGGTATAGGAAAGTATAGAATACAAACAAGCAAATATTTATTTTTATACTAAACATTTTGTTGGCATATTATGAATGCCCCTGAACAGCTTAACCCCTTAACGGGGAAACACGACATATTTTTCCAGATAGAGGAAGGATTAGGGCACAAATCTGTCAGGGTTCTGTATTTAGGGCCCATCCCAGCATTGACTTAAGTCGAAGAAAGTCAGACTAGAAATCGAACCTGGAACAATCGATTGCGAGTGCAGTGTTCTTACTCCTTCTTCGCCTCGCGTATTTTTTTACAAATGACAGTCGTGTGCGATAATGGTGACGAAATTCGACCAAATATTTTCAAAGTAGCTTCTCTAATGATTGTAGCCTATTGCTTACAAGACGTAAGGCAGCTTGGCTTGGTAAACGTGCATAAGTCTTCTACTTCCGGGAAACATTAGTTCACTAACGGAACTGCTCAATTTAGGATATGAGGCCAGCGTCATGTTAACTATATTTATTTCTCCCGTAGGGATTCATTTCCTATACTTCACTTTCCTCATACCCTGCAGCTGTGTTTTTCAACCTTGGGCCATACAGCTCCCTAAAGACCCCGAGACATCCCACGGGGTAGTTCCGATAGGCATGTTCTGTTTACAAACGAAACCTTCAAATAGCTTGGTTTTATCCGGTCAGAAAATGGACCGCAGGAAGAAGACAAGGTCAGAAGTTGACGTCGTTCAAAGAAACACAGAAATGTCTTATCAGTAGCACGTATAAATCAAAGGATCCAGATTAAAGCGGAACCGTGTTATATAGGATATAATGTGCAAAAAGCATTTCTTGATATACACAACCTTAATTTTCAACATAAATTTCTTCAGTCATTCCTTCATCCACACACCCAGAACTATTTTTTCTGTTCGTATTAGAATAAGAAACCACAATTTTCTCACACGTACAAGCTGATTTTAGAGCAACGTATGCAATGTCAAATTCATTGTTATATAATTTTTGCACAAATTATATGTTAATGTACATATAAAAATAGTTTTGACACATACGTAGTTCCAAAGTTTTCAGTTTGATATTGCGTATAAAATGGGAGAATAAGTGTATGAATTAATATTGTGTTTTTATTATAATATGCATCTAATAAATTATAAATACTGTATATACATACGTATAAACAATCGACACGTGCATTAATTCCACTATATATATATATATATATATATATATATATATATATATATATATATATATATATATATATATGTGTGTGTGTGTGTGTGTGTGTGCGTGCACGCGCGCTTGTATAAATAAAAAAAAAGTTGTCTGCTATCTTTTAGCTTTTATGTTTGAGGCTAATTGAAACAAATTATACGAAAATTGAGTCCTACGCAAAGAAGTTTGTAATTGATTAGGTTAACCTATAATAAAAAATTAATTATCCAAAAAAATGTGTAAATCATCAACAGCTGCAAAAATACAGGAGTTGTACTTTGTTATTATTTCTTATATATATATATATATATATATATATATATATATATATATATATATATATACATATACATACATATATATATAATAGTTGTCCAATTTGAGGTTACTTTGGTAAGGCTAACAGAATACAAACTTTAATTCAAGCTAACGTTTAATATTTCAACGTGATTTTAGTAACAGGCTCAGTAGATAAGGTACAAAATTTGAATCCTACAAATGCCACTTTACAGAAATGTCATTTGTGCGATCAAGTTTGAAAAAGTTAAACCGTTCTAGTTTCCAGTCAGTATTATGTTTATGTGATGGGATTCAACCATGGCTAACCAAACTGTATCGTTCCAACCTCAAACTTTTTAAATATCTGTGTTGTGGAAATTAAACACGTCACAGAATTTATTTTCCTGAATCCGTACTGGAGCAATGAAATAGTATGTCTTATGCTACTATATTACAAAATAGAGGGCACTTATTCTTACAGCTCTTAAATAAATATTCGTAATATGCAATTAAACATATTTGCACATGAAATTATGTAGAGTTTAACATACAACGAAGTCACTATATACAGGAACAGTCTCTCACACATACAAAAACGTTGACTGAATTAGCCATGAACTGTTTTAAAGAACTAACCGACCAATAATCTCAAGTGATTACAGAAAACTTGAAATTCCAAAAGGCTGGAACAGGAAACGATCCTGAACCGTCTTGAATACAGGCCACTCAATTTCGGAAGACCATCTAAGGAATATACTCTCGACATTTGAGTACTGGAAAGCATGGTCACGTGACAAAATACATAAAAATCTTTCTTATAAACTCGTGCTTGTGTTAGTTGAGTAAGTAATTTTGATGGTCATATTAGTTGTTGAATCATGTTTCAGTATGTGTTCAATTTGGTTGAACAGTTTTGAGTTAACATGGTACCTTACAACTTTCTTGTAAAGTCTATTTTGAATCTTAATATTAGAGAGTGTGAGTAGGAGTGAAGGAAGGCAGATACGCGTGTTTCCAGGCAGTTACCGTGCTTATAATGGCCGTTTATCCGTCGTGAGACCGCGTACTAGAATATAGGGCCAAGCCTACACACATGATAGGTCAAGGGAGAACTTCCACGTCACTTCTGTGTCAGAAACACGAGAATACGTCATAGGCGCCGCCTGCGTGGGAGTGTTTTATGACGTTCTCAAGTTCATAAGTAAATAAGCGATAAGGGCAACACTGAGGCGCAACCTGCCACATGTACGCTCAAGGCTCCAGCCTGCCTCGTAGTGTTTACGTTATATCACTAGAACTATGGGACTTCAATAGGTGATGTCAGTATTTCGTTAATGTAATGTTTGAACCGTAAGTACATTGTAGGATCATTGATTAGTTTCGCTTCTACCTGAGCAGTAGATTTGCTGATTTGTAATACGGCCATGTAAAAAGCGCGTGTTAATCAATGCTGGAGAGCTCGAAAATAGTATTTTCAGTGCTAATAATGTTTTGAAAATACTAGATAATTCTCACAATTTTTTTCGTGTACAGTTCCATTATGAAAGGGTATAACATTTTCGAAAATAAACGCGATTTTCTATCTAAATGGAATATTGTTTAACAGCTGTTTAGGCGAACTCCTTTATGATAGGTGCATTCGACAACTACTGGAAGCGAGAAGTCACGTGAGAAAAATACAGGTCCACGCAGACTTGGTTGAAATTTTCTCCCAACTACCTTCAAAGGAAGCTCCGCAAATATGAACAAAAATATAAATAACAATGCGTACCGTATTACGAATGAAGACTACGAATTTACCAAGTGATGGATTAGCAACTTTAAAATATTTTATCTCAATGTATTGGTTCTTAATAAAACTTTCTTACACGAAAAGTATTCTATGTTAAATATGTATCGAAATATTGACACTCTGAGACAGCTTGGCAAACTGATGGTAATAATTTATGTGTGTCTATGTTCATGCATATATATATATATATATATATATATTTATTTATTTATTTATTTATTTATATAAGCAAATGTAATTTCTTGGATTGACTTTTTAATGCCATTTTGCTGCTTAAGAAAATTCATACAGACTATTTTGTTTAGTAAATAGGGATCCTCAAAATTGTCCCAGTGAGAAGTCACTTATGTAATATTTATCCTCTACTTAAACTTTGTGGCTGGCTTTAAAAGAAACATGCTACAATATAATACATAGCTATATCAAAATATTAAAAAAAATGTATACAATTACCTAACGTCTCCGAAAAAATAATATACCGGACGGCCTAGAGTAAAACGTGTCTGTATCTCTGTACGCCGAGCTATTACTTGTCACTACGTTTCGCATTCGATATGTTTATGTCTCGTTTGTCGTCAAACGTTCTGATGTAACGGAATATGTTACTTGTGTTGGAAGAGCGAGGCTATCTCCGCGTCCACCAATCACTACTAAACTGTGCTCCGTTCATCAGTTCGTCTTGCTTTCACGTGTTTCTATTTGTTTGTATTTGTTTCGGCCACATGGCATTTATAAAGTATATTCTTTTTGCTGTTACGTTTTTACTGGCCATCTACACAGTGAACTGGAATAAACTACCACATGAATGTGTTTCAAGCGAGAAATATCTAGTGATTTATAGTCTGTACAGCATTTGGACATTGTGTTAAACATGCTGTAAAACGTTTATCATAACTGTAAGATTTGGTAACAATAAATAGTCTATGTATGTAAACATAAAATATTGTAGACATTTAACCGAGTATAAAATTAATAACAAATTATAAGGGAGGGGATACAGTTTGATTTATGCAGAATATTCGGATACGGCAAACAGCTCCTGAGTTAAATTTTCCGTGACAGTTGATAATAAAATTTTCGTCAAAAGAATTGCGAATCAGTGTAGTATTCAAAATAAAATTAAAATAGATTTCTAAAAAATTCATTTTGTTGTAATTGGAGGAATTTAGCAATTTGAGTATCACAGAATTTTAAATTTCTTGTAAAGTCACGCAATTTTGTGGTATGTTATGCTAACGTATTTGTTGGTCAAATATTGTCAATGTTCTGCGCAATTATGTTTGATTATTATTTTAGCACGCCAGCAACAAACCTGTATTGCTGTGCTTTGTGAAGCTGTGATGAGGAATGTAACTAAACTGTTCACTTTAGCCATGTAACTGGGCGAGTGTGGAAGAGAGTAAAGGCATCATCTGCCATTTCTTCGCAGCTTGGGTTGGTGAAACTCATTTCATTCCCTACGATCTAATTTCCCAGCGTAGTCACACACTCGCATACTTCCTGCTTTACCTCTCCACAAAAAAAAACCGTGGATCTCCCCATTTAAAAGAAGTATAAAAAACGTTACACCCAGTTTATAGTACAGAATCTTCATGCACCGACTATTATCGCATGATAATTAAGCTTGCACGAGAGAAATTGTTGGTAGAATATAATTTTTAAGTACGCAAACCGGCGTTTAATTTTTCTGGTGTTATTTTTTGTCTCCTGTGATTACGTTACATTTATTTTAATCATTTTGGTGATAAAATTTTGAGTTTTCTAATATTAGTACTTAATAAGTTGTGTGTTTGTACTACGTCAAACATAGATATCCTCTAGTGTACAGTTAAGGTTTATGTTTAAACAAAAAAAAATTCTTCTATTTTATGATTTAAATTTGTACAAGTAAACTGACTGTTTTTTCCCTATTTTGTGCCACTAATTTGGATGCATAATATTTATATAAGTTGATTTTCCTAAGTGTGACAAATCAGATCATGTTTACGTCAAGTTAATTATAATGTATGACAATTAATGTTAATGTTTTGGTCAAGAATTTTCTGCTCTAAATAGGGTAAACCTACCCTTCTTCGTAATAGTAAGGTTTCGAACTTCCGTATCAATGAAATGTTAAACACACTAATAGAGGCTTATTTCTTGCATTAAATATTACTTTATCCTAAGCAAAGTAAAAGTTCTTACTGCCCGATTCTAGGATGGCTGAAATGTAATTACCAATTCGTAAGGCCTATCACGATACATGATTGGGTTACCATACACTGAAAAAAATATGTAATAGCAGTTTTCATATAGACAAAATAAATTAACAGTAAAAAAACATTTAAAAACAAGCTTTTATTGAACTGATCTAAAGAGAAGAAAATAAACTTTAAATTAAATCACATCTAAAAAATAATTACATTACAATTTATATGGTATAAAAGCTTGTCGCGTGATTTAACTATTTTATTTAAAAAACATATTCTTTACTTATAATTAATTATGTCAAGTAACATACGTATTATTGTTTATCTTCACAGGTAAATCTTGCGACAAGCTTTTAAATAACATACATTGTGTAATGTAATAAATTGACGGATTCGATTTAATTTAAAGGTTATTTTCTTCCTTTTAGAGCATTTCAATAAAGGCTTCCTTTTAAGAATGTTTTTCACTATTATATTCAGGTTTTTTTTCCATGTTGTTCCTACGAGTAACGAAGAAATATCCGCCGAACCTCGCAGAGCTTCGTTTAGAAGGGTAAGAGCTAATATACAACAGGGTTCGCCCCGGTGACCTGATATGGTACGTTCACATCATCATGTTTGATACACTCTGATTATACTCAGTCCTCGGCACGGCCTCACCTTGACTTGAGTGTTTGGAGGTATGTGCCACTTATTTCAGCTTGATGCTTACTTGTGCCTAACGAAACACAGTTCCAGGTTTGATTTTCGAGCTTTCCTTCTTCTAGGCAGGATGAAAACTAATTCTATTGACGCCCATCTCGCCAAATTACACAAGTCATAGTGAGAAACCAACCACAAGCGTACTTTTAGAATTCAATTGCAAGATTTTACCCGAACAATTTGACGCCAAAATCATAATCGGCGACTCCAAAAAGTCCGGGATAGCAAAATTTAAAACGTATGGAGGAACTGTTTTTGATCGCCATCTTATATCCGCCATCTTATATCCGCCAACTTGAAATTGTTTTATCTCCAGCAGTTGACACTTGCCGGTCCCTATAATGCTTCTTCGAGCACCACCAAAGAAACTCTAACTTTCGCTGAGTTATAACTCTTTAAAATTGGTATGGCGGCTATCTTGTTTTCCGCCATTTTGAATTTTCTCACCATCGTTAGAATTTTCCCAAAGTGTAGGTCGACATTAGTTAAGACACGATGTCGCTAAGTCTTATCGTTTAGCCGGCCAGTAGTACACCATCTCCTCGAAGAACTGTATGTGAACGTGATTATTTTATTCGTATTCTTCTCAGAAAACCTTTTCATTTGATACTCATATCGTGGGAGTGTATAAAAAAATTACTGGTCCGCCATCTTGGGTGGTCCGCCATATTGGATTTAGAATTATTTCTTCAGCTAACCGTGCAATAACAATCACACTAAACGTATATGCAAAATTTCATCTCAATCGGTTGAGTATACCTGCTTTAAAATTGAGTTACAAGATTTAACCCAAGCAAACACACAAACATTGCAAGTTAAGTATAAGCTTTTTAATATATATATATATATATATATATATATATATATATATATATATATATATATATATATATATATAATCACGGCTGAAAGATAGTAACAAATATTTTTTATGTGAAAATGTTCATGAATGCTATTCACAAATGGCCAACATTCAAGAAAACTGGATGGATTCAAATTATAAATTTACGAATTTAATCCTGCACGTCAGTAGCAGCTGTAATGTAATGGCACCTCAGAAATGGAAGGATGGTACAATTGAGCACCTCTTTTACTTCCTTTACAATTTAATGCTCAAATTTGATATATATCATTAGCAAAGCCCATGTGAGATTGATTAAATATCGCTTTTCAAGGGTGAAATACAAAGTTTTCCCTTGTGTTGAATCTGGTTGCGTGGTAGAGTAATTAAACAAGCACAACCAAAAGAGCAAGATGCCACGCGATGGGTAGGTTGTAGTTGTAACTTAAATCTGCGTATATCAAATACTTAGACATCAGTACATTTGCTTTGTACGCGCATGCGCAGCAAAAATCATGTGAGTGTATTTAGTTATGTAACTAGAGGTGCCTGTACATACACGGTTTACTTGCTCTATATCTGCGCTGTGCTGCGTCAGTACATACAGGATGTCGGGTAATTCGCGAACATGGACTCTGCCAAATGAATCAGATATAAAAACTAAGCAGAAACTACTCTCAGACACTTCATTTGCGAGAAAAATGGCACGGCATTGCGAAAACCCTACTCTACATTCCCGCTCACTGGTATTTTGGACGTATCTAGTAAACTAAGGGTCTGACGACATTTTACCAAGGAGTATTATCTGCTCAGTTTATGTCACGTACTCGCGTGATAAGTTTCGTATCTATAAACAACCATAACCCATATTTTCCACTTTCCAGGTTTTTCGGAGATTTGAAGAAAATTTTCTCGTAAACTAAAGGCCTCGCGACATTTTATCGAAGAGTATTTTCTGCGTATTCTTGGTGAGTGAGTGAGAGATTCTGGTCAGCGGTTGACAGCGAGGTATTTAGCGCAGGTGAGGGGTGACATGAGGTAAGTATGGATCAGCGCCTGAATTAAAGGGCGGGGGAAACTGGAGATACCCAAAAAAACCTCCAACCAATTGCAACGTCCGGCACAATTCCTACATGCGAAAAGCCGGGGAACGACGCCCATCACCGGGAATCGAACCCGGATCGCCTTGGTGGAAGGCTAATTGTCTGACGATTCGGCCACCGTGGCTCCGCGTATTCTCGGTCACTAATTCGCGTGGTGAAGTCCGTATTCGTGAAATACACGACATCCTGTATAACAGGCAGTGATACTTATTGGTCTCGTGGTTGCTTCAAAGCGAGCGTTATTAGATCAGACCACACACTCGGAGCATGTGGCATTGACAGGCCTGCAGGAGACTGCATACTACTGCAACTTGCTGCATTCTACTTGTTATTGAGGTCGTACTTTCGCCGAGAAAGGCGGGATTGTAGAATATGGAATTAATATTTGCTCCCAAAGAAAATAGTACTTGGAAAGAAGGGTCCACGATTATGGACCGTTTACTTGTAAGAGAATTGGTCCGATCAAATGCTATCAAGGTTTAAATTTAGGAAGGTGTGATTAAAAAAAAAACATGCATCGCAAAAAAATGTGGCTTAGTTTTTGTATTGTTATTCGTTCTCTAGTACAGTTTTCATGAAAGGTAACACTACCTACTGCCTATTTTTCTATATGGATTATTTTAGGGAGAGTAATGAAATTAACCTAACTTGGACTAGAGTCAAGGTGGAACGAAGAAGGATGAAGGACTTAAGTGTCTATAGTCCAATGTTTCCCCAGTCCTAAGGCGGACTTCAGCCCAGGCCACCGAGCGAGCGCAAAGCTTCGGACGCTACCAGATTATTCGAAAAACTGCTCATCACACATGAGTGATTTCTGCTTAGGAATTGCATTCAAAGATCGTTGTACGTGTTTATTCTCATTTCAGATCAACCATGTATCTTTTAGGTTTATTTTTTCACTGTGCCGGAAATGATGGAAATTCGTGAATTGTGGACATTCTTAGGTAAGAAATTCATAACTTCCAAATTTGAAAAAAGATATGTGCGTGTACAGCCACTTTTAACTTCAATATTACTCCAGAAAATAACATGGTCACCTCTGAACGCCTAATAAAGGCATTTTGTCGGCGAGAAGACGGCACGCTAGTTAGTTGACTTGCTCCTAGAGGCTAGGCGTGTGCTGTGCCGCCCTTACCACTTCCGCACTTGTAATGTGTAAAATAAGTCTACCCAGGTGGCCACCTTACAGGACTTAGTAATCAAGGAAAACGGAAAAGTAACTTAAAACGCACGTGGAGTAGCCTAAGTCTTCCATAACATCAGACAAATATTGGGACACATATTGCTACACGGGTAAGAAATATAGGTAGGGCCCGGTAGTTTTCGTGAAAAGGTATTTTGCCCGACTTTGTTTCAGTGTCTTACGTGTGCACCTGTAGCTCAACTTCATGGTTATTGGCAGAGTGTTTTTGTGCAGAGTCATTATTCATTTGACTGCGCCAATCAGTACATTGATAGCTGTGACACAACACGTCTGTGATTTTCGGGTTTAATGTCCAGACGCTGGGTGTTACGGCATCCAATCACTGGCCACAAAGCAGAGATACAGGTGCGCACGTAAGGCGCAGAAACAAAGTGGTGCAAAGATCTTATCGTGAAAACTACCGGGCCCTACATATAGGCGAGTCTCATGGTGCATCACGTGTTATCGAGTTGTCTAGATGTCCATCTGCGTAACCTAGGAGGTTAACCACACAGCAGTATCCCAGGACATCGTCCCTCATCGGCGCTGAAGACCAGCATGTTAATGCCATGCTTGGGGCCAGTGATTTTCGGTGAAAATAATTCTGCAACAATGTGTTTCAATGCTTTGTGTGCACATATGCAGCCCCGCTTCATGGTCTGTGATTGGCTGTTTGTAACTCTCAGCGTCTAGGGTTCTACTCGCACATCACATGCGTGTGGTGTCGCAGTAACCTTGTTCCTGTTGGCTCAGTCAAATGAGCCACGTCTGTGCAATAATACATTCTGCCAATAACCATGGAGCAGAGATACAGATGTGCACATGAGGCACCGAAACAAAATGTTGCAGAATTCTTGTCACCAAAATTCACTGGCTCAAGCCATGCTCTTTATTTGCATTGTTTTTGTGATAATCTGTCGGGCAGTTTTGTTTAGAATGGTTTTTTCCCAAAATAGTTAAATTTTTTCAAAGCCTTATACGAATTCTACTAAAAAGTCAATTAACAAGAACTATGTTAATCACATAATTAGTTTAAGCAATAGTATCTACTGACTTGAAATAAATCAGCCAACATGGAGAAGACGATTAACTGACGGTCAGCATTTTTGGTACATGCTCTCGTTTAAACGAAAAACAATAATAATAATGCTATAAATGTAAATGCTAAAGATCATGGCCTTAAGCGTTGACCAAAATCTGTTACTCACTCACTCCAGGACATCTTCAATCCGAGGATGTGCCTTGTGCCAGGACAAGGATCTCACATCAACCTCGTGCAACGTGTTTAAGATATATTCTAAAACCGGGTCCGTAAGTCGTGGGTTAAGAACTTAATAACACAAAACTAATTTCAATCTCTGTATAATAAGTGTGACAAGTGTGCGTTTACAATTGTAAAAATAAAATTTATTAAGATATATAACTTTAATAATAAATAATTGTAGCTCTTATTAAATCATTGCATGGTTAGGGATGAATGTCAAAACCTACAAATTAGGCCCTAAACTAAATTCACGAGTGTGTAAAATAATTTTGCCTCGTATACAAGATATTAAAACAAAGATTATTTTCATAGCTTAAAATTCAATTTTACATTTTATATAACAACATTAATAAAACATAAGAATATGCTATGTTTTAACTCAGTTTTTTGTTGTTGTAATGTATGGCTCAAGAAAAACCGGGGTAGGACGACAAAAAGATGACTTTGTCCTCCCCTCGCCATTTTACAAAACTACCTGGATCCAGCACTGAGGTTGATGTCTATCAAGCTGCACCCAAACTTAAATAAAGAATCAATATTAAAATGCATTCCTTCTCAGTGAAACAGCTTTTAAAAGAACACTTTCAAACGTCTTGCCTTGCATCACTCCTCGGCGCCATACTTCATCCAGCAGCTTTCTCACTCATACACTAGCATGCTACTTGAAACTTCTGGAGGAAGTTTGTCAATTAAGTAACTTTGCCGAATGTTTTAAGCATTGTTTTCATCACTTAACTTTTGAATATAAATCGTATAACTTTCGTTTAAATAAATGACATATTATAAAAACATTTTCTTGTAGTAATTGTTAAAAAAATTTTCTTCCTACCCTCTTTTTTTATCAAAGCTATTTTGAAAATATCTTCATTTGTGAATTATCTCTTTTCAGATTTATAACCCAAATAAACTCAGTAAATTCTCACCCTTTAAAGTTTACATTTCAAGAGCTGGTTTGCAAGTGCACCTACGTTTGTTTAACACAAAACCATAACAACGCGTAGTTTTTAAGTTAGAGACGTAGTTTTGTATTCTCCTCGTCGACCTTTGTGGTAACATTTCAGTTTCACATTTTTAAACAACACCGCTCCTGAAGAAAGAAAGCTTTAACAACTTTGACAAGCATGTTTGCTTTTCTTGAAGGGAGGCGGTTAACTTTCTCTGAAGCCGAGCTTAAAAACACTCTGCACGTTCGCTGCACATCTCATTGCAGGGGACGTTCATCACATGTAGACACACAACTTCAAACCTCTCATTCCCAGAATTTCAACGAGTAATTTAATATCTGTGCTTACAATTGAACTTCCGCTTATGTTGGCGAAACTATCAAGCTTGGGAACGCGTGATAAATAACGAAAATTACAACAAGCACACTCAAGCCGGTGATTTCCGTGATACAGGATACTGGAAACTTGCCGCCTTCAGACTGCTTGTTTAAGGTCTTGTCTACGGACAATGCTAAAGTATGATTCGCTGTAAGAAGCATAACAAATAAATGGAATACTCTCATCATAAGTACTGTCGATTACCTGCATTCATGTTTTACTCGAAGAAAAACAACAATTATACAGTTCACATTTTTCTATGACCGTCTTTACAAGTCTAACTATTCAAATGCATATTTTCCTGCAGTGACAGACACTAACTTAAACTATTGTGAAAATTGTGTAAATTATTTTGTACAACTAGATTTATACTAACGAATTGTATAATTAGACAAATTCGGTTACTGTAACAAACAAGGGTCTAAAAAGAATTCATTTTACCAAAATTATCGCGTGAACCACTGTGCACTAATACACTATTATATTACAACTCCAAAGTGTTAATATGTTGTGTAGAAGTAGACAAACCAAAATTTTCGGAAAAATTATTAAAGACCTCAGGAGTAAATAATCATAACCCACACTGTACGACAGCCGATAAAAAAATTATATCCGTAAATTTAAAAGAAATACTTATTTACAATTACATAGATGGATAACCACATAGTAAATAATAAATTTATGTTACGCTTTTGTCCAGATTAAAGATACTTTAATACACCTAAGCTAAAAACTATGGGAATGATGATTATCACCTCACTCGAGGTCTTCAATTGTTAATGGGCCTTTCTCACAAATTTCGCTGAGAACATATGCGTTTTATGCACCTAAAACTAGCACATGAGGTGTGGCATTTTTTAATTTGGAGGTTATTTGATAAAATTACAACCATTATAAAATCTTACACTTGAAACGCCCATGAAAACAGTTCGTCCCAATATGGCTTCCGCTGTGACGTCATCAGCCAATACACCAGCCGCACTTGGCGGGTCTGAATCAATATTTTTAGGCGGGCAAACACTTATTTATTTATTTAAATGATGTTCTGAGTCATTGCGTATGGTATATATATATATATATATATAATACACACAAACCATGTTAGCAGCCTCATAGCTTGAAATAAAACTAACAAAGAAATGGTTTAGAATAATACGCCGAGTAAATTATGTGTGTGAGACCTATGACTGAATATGTTCCATACATAACGCAATAATACACTAGATACCTAACAAAAAATTTTGGTATAGTTTGCTCTTAAGCACTGAGCTGCAGCGTTCAAAAAAACATTTTAACCAAAACACTGAAGTTAAAGCGTGTGTACACAAATAAACATACAATTTTAAAAACAATATGTTGTTTTCCCATGATTATAGCTAAGTTTTCTGACAGTTTTGTAAGGATTTTTTTATGTTGCATACTAACTACAGGAAAGTAGAAATTAAAACTGCTAGAAACGAAGTCATGTAAATCGTTGTTTGGGTTATTCAAGACATGTTGTAACTTAAAAATAATGTAAGGGAGTTTCAAGTTTATTTCGCGACAGCAGCGAACGCAAGCCGTAAAATAAAAATCGAGGAGCCACAATATATATATATATATATATATATATATATATATATATATATATATATATATATATATATATATATATATAAACAGTTGTTACCTACTGAGAACATTTACTAGTCTGTCTAGTACTTGTGTTGGCCTTTATGGTAGTCCAACCTGATTTCATACATGCATCAGCGGCGTGAGGGGCTGGTGTTCCCTAGCGGTAACCCTTCCAAGTGCTAGCCATGCTCGAAGCTACTTCAGTTCAGTGTTCAGATGACCACCAGCAGAACAGGCTGATGACGTAGAACTTGTTTCAGTCAGCGCCTCTGGGGTTGCTGTTTTCACGTATCTTATATGAGTCGAAAACGAAAAACTTCTTACGAAAATTAGTTTAACTATATTCATATATTTCATTGCACTTTCACAGGATTTATATTTGATAAATTTTGAATTTCATACATGTAGCACATTCTTATTTGGATAAAAATATTTAGTGGAAAAAAGGAAAAAAAAATATTTGTAATAATGATGATGATGATGATGATATGTAATGTTTACGGTCATGGAACAAATTAGCAGCCACTCAACATTACCCCCAGACTTGCGCAACGTAACTGACGTCAAAGACACAAGTAAAGGGTCGGATGAATTAATTTCCCAACACGTTTGAAAACCTACCAAAACTGAGTTGACGTGACACTGTACAAGATTGGACGGAGAAGAATGTCGGTTTTTATTTAGCAAATTTATCGTTTCGGAAGTCTTCGTAGTGACAAAAATTAAATCGAAAACTGTAACAAGCGCAAACAAATTTTACCTTTGTTTCAAAACGTTGCAGACTTTAATCACGGGCAAGTGTAAATAACATGTAGCCCTGTAGTACAGTAACCTTTAAAAATTCTAGCCAATTACAACCTCGCAATCTTGCAATCAGAACAGCGATCAAAATTTCTTGCGTCCTGGTCAAGTGTGTAAGTGGACAAGCAAACAAATCGAAAAATTACGAACGCATATATGTATATATATTTATTTATTTATATCTGTAGATGAGGCTACATATAAATTTACCCTCAATAGTTTCCTGTCTACATAATTAAATTATTAAAATTGTTTTTAAGTAAACGTAAGAGCTCCTAAAATAGTGCTGCGTAAGTTTATAAATATATTTTTCATTTTCACATATCAATCACTTATGAAAATTCCATGGAAAAACCCGCCAGTAAAGTATAAATTATCTATAAAATTGGTTTTAAGTAACAAAATCTTCAAATATACACAGAATATTCACTTCATCGTGTAAACTCATATACAGGATAATACACCAGGAGTAACATTAAAAAATACGACTTATTCTTTGCGTAATTGAAATAAAAAATGTGCTATGTATGTTTGACCTACTTTGCGGTATTTTCAGAATAAATCGAAACATCTGAAACGTGACGAACAAAATACAAGAGTGAATCAATGTTTAACAGACCATAATGTGAGTATTCGAGAATCAACAGTTATAGATAACCAGTCAACTGTCTTGGGAATGTTGCTGATTGTTTATGCCGAACCGTGTGAAATAAGACCCTTCGCAAACCAGACATATCAATTCAACTGCTGGTTTTAATATAACCAAGGATCCACATCTATGTCATATTTTTTACTCCAAATGATTTGTAGAATTAGCCTTGTGTATTTTCAGTAACTCCTTAGAATCTCATTGTATATTATTTTAACCGCCATTTTTGTACCAATTGTTTCAATAAACACCACAGATATTTTGTACCATAAGTATTAACAAATATCTTCATTAAAGTAAGCCTTAATAAAACAATTTTTTTTTTTCACCGCCGAACGATGCATTAGTTTGCAAAACGTGTCGATGACTTTGTGTACCGATTCACTGGACACTTTTTTAAGCATTTCGTTTAAATTTTTGCGAGCTTATATGCAAGTAGAAAAACTCTTTGGCATGTCCTTAAAGCCGACATTTCTAAGCTCGCCTTTAAACTACTACACATTATCCCTCAGTGGCCGACGACACTACATACGGTACTGACAAAAATGTTTTTAAAATTATGCATATAAATTAATATCGGTCTATTTATAATGTATTCTTTCATACGTCATTCGATGCGAAGACACCTCGATGAAGGGAAAAAGGTAGGTGGTACAACGGGGTACCCAAAAAATTTAGCGAAAAAAATTTACTTTTCAAAGTGTTTTTAAAACTGTCATTAATGGCTCTTAACATTATTGTACACTATTAATATATTCAGAAAAAGATTTGTTTTGAATAATTTTAGGTACCCATAAATTGCTAATTTTAATAATGTTAACATATTTTCGAAGTTTTTTTGTTGTTTTTGAAAATTAATTGAAATTGAAAATTCATACTTTTATGGATAAGTGAAGATAATTTTGAGTTCGTAGACTCACATTTGCACGACTTAAATAGGCTTTGAATTGAATATCAAGCAAACGAGTTTGTGGGCATCAGGTGATGTCTTAAATTACTGGCCTCAACTGATAGGAAATTGTTTTCAAAATATTGTATACAGATATGGCGATCTTGCATTCAGGTGAGGACGAGTATAGGTGGTTCAAAGAGCACTAAAAAACCCTACTAATTTATATTTTCAGCTAATTCATATCTTTCCGCGCGTAACGTCAAACGATGAGAAATGTCTAACCTCTCTGAACACGTCAGCGCGTTTAAGGTATATTGTGTAGCCGGTAGGAACCTATATAGTTCGATTAAAAGAAATTTATTAATAATATATAAAACACAAATATGACAAATTAAGTTTATTTTATTTCAGTATTGTTGCATATAAGAAGGAAAATACACGGAACTACGCACGGCAATTCGCTGCCAACCAGGCAAGTAATAAGGTAACTATTGTTAACATTAAATTATATGCAGTAAAGTGTAGTGATGTTTTTCAAAGATTAAAACTTTAGTGCTCATTTTATCCTGAACGACCAATAACGTGCTTGTGATTTAAAGTCATCCGTGTTCGCTGGCGTTTCAGCAGAAGGAGGTTCTTAATTGAGCTAGTACTTGGTCTTGTTAAGGAAGTGCACGTGAAAAAAAAATCATTATTTTATATTTGCATGACGAAGTGTCCGTTTCATAGACTACATTTTCAACTGTAAATATTTTTTCGTTCTAATAGTTTTCCCATAGCGGCATGTCAAAGTCAGAATTTGCAAGTTACGCAGGAAAATAGGAATAAAAAAAACTAAGTGTCTTACTGGAATAAAATAATGTATACTGAAATTAGATATTAAGGGCACAATATTTAAAAACACACAAGTACTTTTGTCAATTTAAAATTGCCGTAAATGAAGTAAATTGTCATCGTTTTCAGATTTTTTTAAAAGGTACAGAGGAATTTCATACTGCGTTATTAATTAAAATATATGTAGACATAAAAATAATGATGTTCGTACTCGGCGAAGAGTTATGTTTCCGTAAAGTTTCCGGTGAGTTGACTTACCTTACTGATGAGGACAAACATTATTTCAGTCCTACACTGTTAAGTGTGACGTGTCTCCTCTTGCTCCAAAATTACAAATACCATGTATCCTGAATACAGTTTGTTTGGAAGTAAGTTATAGTTGCCTGCGCACGACCACCAGAGCATACATGCCGTAGAACGCGGGTAAAATACTACGCTGGAAGGTTCTACAAGAGAATGTTTAGATGTACGCAAGAGGCAGAGAATAGACATCGAGCAGCTACGATAGACCGAGGATTGTAGACGCCCGCGTCTACCGACAACGTCCTCGTGCAGTGAGCGTCGACCGTCCTACTGCGTCGACCAGCGTCGTGACGCCCCCGCCACCCACCCTCCCCCTCCCCCCTAGCCACTGCGCAGGCCTCAACCTGTGGCTCTCTCCTCTCACATTCCCTAGCAATCTTCGCTACCCGCCACGTGACGTCGTCGCCATGGCTCAGGTTAGTTCCACTACAGGCTACAAACATCAATGTTAAATCTTTGTCTCAGGAAACATTTCTGCCGCTTGAGCGCTGATATCGGTAATGGGCGCGAACTGACCAATCACACAGCTTTCCTGAATTTGAAGTTAGTAATTTAAAACGCGAAATTGATTACTTTATAATTTGAAATTAATTTAAATGACTTCTGTCATTTCCAAGTCTATTTAAATTGAATTTAACTACGGTTTCGTTTTTCTCTGGTCCTTGGCGATAGCAGCGAAACTAACGGCAGATGTATTCCCTGTGCCAAACTCTCCCATAAGAAAACACATTTTCATTCTAACCTACAGTAGAATTAACCTTACTATTGAGCCGCCATCACAATTGTGTGCAGAAGTGACACAAAGGATGCGTGATAATGCTAAAAGTTGTCGTTATTATGAACACGAGCAAGGCTGCCTGGCGACAAATACTAATATATATATATATATATATATATATATATATATATGTGTGTGTGTGTGTGTGTGTGTTGGTGTGTGTGTGAAAGTAGTTTATTGCCACTGCATGCTAACCTCTATTACGACAGCCACAGATGTTTACATTGTTTTAGTTTTCTGACATTCCGAAATTAAGGCACACGAATACATACATTATAATATTATGATATAACTAACCAAAATCTCCCTTGAAATAAAAAAGTCATTCTACTACCAATTCACGAGTTTCACTAACATTTGTACGCGAATAAATAACGATAAAACCTCTGTTCGGAATTCACGTCGCGGTCACCATTTAGGTCGAACTGACTTCTCAGAAACCTCGCTGATGATTGGCGGACATATATTTTTGCGGCGGTCGTTTTGCTTTTGTCACACTTTTGTGATTCCAGCACACCGTGGCAGAAGCGACGCGATAGGGGCGACGCGAAGAATATAACTTGCCACGCAATCGACGTCGAGGCTTCAACAACGTCAGGTCGACAAATACTGAGGACGTAACGCGATTTCCAAGTGGAAACTATTAATATTTTATTCGCGTCGCTGATGCGACAAAACTCAATCGGGACTTTCAAATTTCGCCTGAATGTTGGTAAAGTTTGCGTTTTGGTAGTAAATTGCATTTATTACAAAATAAATTTTTGTTGGTTACTACAAGCAAATAATATTCCTTTTAAGCAAACGTGTAGTTGTGTCTTTACTCTCTCATGTGTGAATGCTAAAAATATATTAAAAATACTCGGAAAATTAATGAAGTATTAACATCAGTGGCTGTCAAATACATAATAGGTTAGAGTGTGTAGACCTTGTTGTTAAGGACGTTGGACCCGTAAAAATTCAAAATTTTATATTTGTGCTAAACACTGGTCAACTTTCACACATCAGATGACTTGTCATTTCCCCAAATAAAAAAAAAATTAGGTCCCATAGTTTTTGCATAATCACCTATCAAAGTCGCAAAATAGCAGTTTCGGTGTAGCCAAAATATAAAAAAAATAATTATTTTGCAGAAACAAGATTATTCATATTAATTCTTAATTATGTGAGCTACTTCAAGACACTTTTGTGAACACAAAGTGATACGTTTTTGTATTTTTAAAAAATTGTTGGAAATGAGTAAATTTTTACATAACTTTGACTTTTGGCTACTATTGAAATTTTGAAAACTAACTTTTGTCAACCATGTCATAAAATGTATTGATACACTGACTATCAGTTCCTGTAATTTTGAACTTATTAGTTAATTACTTTTTTGGTTACACCGCAATGGCCATTTTGTGACTTTGATGAATGATTATGCAAACCCTATGGGGCCTATTTTTTTTTTTATTTTGGGAAATGACGTGTTATCTGATGTGCAAAAGTTGAACAGTGTTTGGCAAAAATATAAAAAAAATTAAATTATACGGGTTCAACAACTTTAAGCACGCCGCCTACAAGGTGTTTAAATGTTTTGCAGTGTTTTCGTAAACAGATCAAATTTTCGAACTATGCCTCATGTGCTTATTGTTGCAACGTAACGAAAATAAAACACATTCTGGAGAAAGTCGGAATGTCATTGTTAAGACTTCATGCTCATTAAAAATCTGTGTTTCTAAGCCCTGCAACATAGCTATAACCGTTATTGCAAACTGCCGCAATTCAAAATATACTAACCAGTTGTATGCGATACTCCGACACATACGTGTACTGAACTTTTCTACAGACTTTACGCTAATATAGGTCGTGCAGGATAAAGTGAGCACTAGAAATTTAACCTATGAAAACTATCACTAGCCGTTGCTGCAAAATGTAACACAACTAACTTCATTTTACACTGCAATAATAATTTTTCGACACACATTATAGTATAACTTTAACAATATTTTCTAAAACGTTCAGTTCTGGTGTGGAAAATGTAACATGCAGACACTGTTCCACTTGTACGTATTTATTTGAAATTGCGGCACTTTCGAACGTGTCTTAACTACTCCAGCATAACCATCAAATCAGTAAATAAGTCTTAATATTACACATATTTTACAACTATATTTTCATATAAAATTCCTTCGATTAATACAATCATATTAATCAATAAAACTGCCTGTAATTTATGTGACAAAACAACTTAAGTAAATTTGCGTTTTTAAACTATGTAGCATGGCAGTCAGTGTAAGTACAACCTTACAACAATACTCAAAAATTATGAATACATTCTGATTGTATGAAAACATTTGCATGTATGGCAATTATTAATTAACGAAGCAAAGTTATAAAATTTAATTTATGTTTAATTTAAAAGTAATTGAATTCGATATGCGGAATTACACACATGCATAAGCAATTATATCACATTTTAAGTTTAATTCATTTATTCGAAAGTTCTTAATATCATGTAACACCTCATAATAGTTCAAATGTGGAATTGACTTCATCAGGGCAATGAATATATCTTGATAATCCAAATCAAGCAAGCAGTTTAACAAGAAAATACCTGTATATCTGGAGCATGCTGCCAGAAAGAAAACCTAAACATTTGTTTACAAATATTATTTTTAAATTTGCTTTTTTAAACTAACCGTTCGTGCTCTAAAGCTACGGTGGTTTACTGGTGCCCCGCCCCGCTGTATACGCTCATGAATTTTGCGAATGGAAGAAGCGTTGGAAGTTTCCATTGACTATCGGGTTTTCTCTGAGTGCTGCTGTTTACTCAATACATTTATACTATTGCTGTTGATTTGCTCAAAAGCTGTTTTAGGGTATTTTATTCGTGTAGTATTCCAAATTGTACTGCAAAACTTCTCGCCTGGCAGACTCCATGGAAGTGTATGTGTGAGTATGTATACATATATAGGTGTGTGTGTGTAAATTATGTATTTATGTATATTCGTACATGCGAAAATTATTAAGGTTTTCTACCAAATCTAAATATTTTTCTTGTACTTTGTTTGCTATAGAACAATAAACGTTACCTACTGGGCATAGCTGTCTATCGTTGCAAATCAAGAAGTCAGATCTTAGCTCCCGTGTCATTTTGTTAACGTATTAAAGTACGCAATCGAAGTTTCTTTATAATAAACTGAAGTAACACTCGCACGCCTGTTGAAGCAGCGTCCTCTGACATTATCGACAAAGAAGAGGAGTGACATATCCACTTACAGTCCGGGTCTAACAACCCTAACCGCACCTGAACACAGGGCGAGGGCTTGCCAGGTTGCGATATTATACTGACTTGTCCAGCTAATCGGTCGCTCATGCCTTACATACGATGTGTTCCATCTCGATGAACAAGAACAGTGGTCTTTATCTCCCAGAAGAACATCGGCAAGGGCCTCAGTGAAACTATCCTTGCCACTCAAACCCACGTCCCACACTGCAACAAGAATACCTCGGTAGCTACAGTAACCTAGAACAAACAATTTAGGTCCACTCTCAACTGACAAGGACTACATAAATATGCGCGCGTACACAAACACATATCAGCTCTCCGCACACAGTGCTCCCTGCCTGTAATACGTGTAGTATGTCACGTAATTCCGGTAGTGCTCCTTTAAATTACAATAATGTTGTTATATTGTCAAACATTTCGGGAATGTGTTCCAGCTTGAAACAAAAAAAAAAAAAATAATAAATTTGAATTTAGGACCATAAACTATTTATGTTTTGTTGTTATTAATTTACCGATAGCTACGTAACCTATTTCAGAAACAAATAATTTTTGTGACTTACGCCATATGAACATTTTCTACTTGTTCTGATTTGATAAAATTCCCCAAAATGTTTGATTCCAATATAAAACTATCTTGTGTACAGGTGGTTGCACAAAGCACTGCACCACTCTACCTACACGTCGACAATATTGCCAAATGTAACACCGTATGAATTATTAATCCATGGACTTGCAAGCTTTTCGGATTGTTTGCCTCTGTTTGTAAACATTGCATTTCCCGTGTTAAATAATTTATTACATTCAGAAGACAAGTTTCTTTTACGTTTAAGTTATTTATGTAAACGTCATTCTGAAGCAAACAACACCCCTATAACTCAACTGGTTCGGTAATTTTATACTTTAAGGTCCAATTAAAAAAACACTGCATTTCACCACTTAAAAGGAGGCACATTTCTAAAAATCTTGAAATCATATTAGGTATAAGTAGTATGATTATGCCGAAGTTGGTACAGGAGCCGGAGTGTGAATTTCAGCCGAGTGTGGATTTGTCCGCCATGTTGTGACGTCACGGCCCCGGCCACCATATTGGATGACCTTGACCTTTAACCGTGACCTTGATATTAACCTTGAGTGTGAAATTACCAAAATTTTCCAAAATTTAGAAAATTTCAAAAAATTTTAAAAATAAAAAAAAATTCAAAATTCCGAAAAATTTTGAAAAAAATATTACCTCCATCTTGTTTCCGACCGCCATATTGTTTCCGGCCGCCATCTTGATGTTTCTTCAAAAAAATTTTAGATTTCGCACTCCATCCTAACCCCG
>PNEQ01110230.1:51123-62033 GCA_003012365.1 Medauroidea extradentata
ACTTTTTACATGTATATATTAACTTATCCCCCCTCCCCCTGCCACAATCAATTCCATTATTTTAATTGGCCGCTAGTCACGTGATGAATTCCCCCCTACATTCCCCTCTCACCAATATTCCTGTTATTACCCGCTCAAGCTACTACACACCTACACCCCACCAGACACCCTCCCTT
Organism: Medauroidea extradentata; assembly: GCA_003012365.1. NCBI lineage: Eukaryota > Metazoa > Arthropoda > Insecta > Phasmatodea > Phasmatidae > Medauroidea > Medauroidea extradentata. The sequence continues at coordinate 51,300 of PNEQ01110230.1, forward strand.
CACTTTCCAAGAAATTATTAGTAGAAGGGAATAGTAGGTGCACTTTGGTGGCGCGCGACGTCGGTGCTCGGTGCCTCGGCCGCCATCTTGGATTTTCCCTCAAAATTTCCCTTTTTCCCTCAAAATCCCCATTTTCCCTCAAAATCTGCTCATTCTGACTCAAAATTTCCCTTTTCTCCCTCAAAATTTCCCAAATTTCCCTCCAACCACCAGTTATTGACCCAAAATCGACCTTGACCCTCCGGCTGCTTAAAGCGGCAAACTGACTCAATTTCGCGGGTCAGCTCGAGGCTGTCACAGGGAGCCGCCATTTTGTCGATGCGGCCATCTTGTCTTCTGGGAGGTCGTACTCTATCATTCCTTCTGGGAATTGGTCTAGAACATTCGTTAGGCCATGGCAGTCGCCATATAGTATTCTAGATTTAAATGACTAGAGTATTCTTACTATTTTGATATATCATTCTAATGGTGGTCGCCATCTTGTTTAACGTATATTCGTATTACTTTTTCATGCTCTATCATTCCGGAGCAGTCGCCATCTTGTCTTATGGAAGGTAATGCTCTATCATTCCTTCTGGGAATTGGTCTAGAACATTCGTTGGGCCATGGCAGTCGTCATCTTGTATTCTAGATTTAAATTACTCGAATATTCTTATTTGTTTGTTATATCATTCTAATGGTGGTCACCATCTTGTCTAACATATTCGTATTACTTTTTCATGCTCTATCATTCTGGAGACGATCGACATCTTGTCTTCCAGAAGGTCATGCTCTATCTTTCTGGGGCAGTCGCCATCTTGTCTTCTAGATTTAAATGACTAGAAGATTCTTATTATTTTGATATGTCATTCCACCAATGGTGGTCGCCATCTTGTCTAGAATATTACTTTTTCATGCTCTATCATTCTGGGTCAGCCACCATCTTGTCTTCTGGAAGGTCATGCTCTATCATTCCTTCTGGTAATTGGTCTAGAATATTTGTTAGACCATGGTGATCGCCATCTTGTCTTCTATATTGTCAAGCTCTCTCATTCTTCAGGGAATTAAATTACTAGAATATTCTTATTATTTTTATGCTGTATAGTTCTTATTGTGGTCGCCATCTTGCCTAGTCTATCACTCTTCAAGGATTTGACTAGAATATTCGCATTACATTTTAATGCTCTATCATTCTGGGGAACCAGTCGCCATATTGTCTTCTAGATGGTCATACTGTATCATTCCTTCTGGGAATTGGTCTACAAAATTCGTTAGGGCATGGCAGTCGCCATCTTGTCTTCCAGATAGTCATGCTCTTTCATTCATTGACTAAAACATTCATATTATTATCTCTTGCTATATAATTCCGGAGCAGTCACCATCTTGCCTTCTGAAAGGTATTGCTCTATCATTCCTTCGGGTTTAGACTAGAAAATTCTTAATATATTTTTATGTACAACCATTATAATAGCCATCTCACCTTCTAGATGGTTATACTCTCTCAATCATTGGGGATTTAACTGACTAGAATATTCTTATTATTTTCTCATGGTGTATCATTCTGGGGGTAGTCGTCATATTGCCTTATAGAAGGCTCTCTAATTCTTTAGAGATTTAATTGACAAGAATATTCATATTATTTGTATGCACTGTCATTCTTACGATAGTTGGCATCTTGTCTAGACCATGCTAAATCATTCTTCAGGGATATAACTGACTAGAATATTCGTATTATTTTCTAATGCTCTATCATTCCGTTGTCATCTTGTCTTCTTAAAAACCATGCAGTTTCATTCCTTCAGGTAATGACTAGAAAATTCCTTACATGTATTATTAGCATACTTATGATATTCGCCATCATTGCTACTAGGAGGTAATGCTGTCTAGTTCCTTTAGTTTTTTTTTTCAACTGACTAGAATAATTACTTCATTCTCTATAAGTTTTCATAATAATTACCATTTTTTTCATTCTAGAAGGTCATGTTCTATCATTCATTTGGATATTAAATTGTTCAGAATATGCATGTTTCTCTTGCTCTATCATATTCGAGCAGGAAGAAGGTTTATTTGTCTAGATTGTCATTATTCTGTAATTCTTGCAAGATATAAATTGTCTAGAATAATACTTTAAGGGGAATGTTCGCTGGGCTTTTTATACTATTAATCATACGGAGGATTAAACAGAATATATCTCTACCCGTCGTATTTTATTTCGTTACAAAGCTACTTTGATATGGTTGGAATGGCGTCTTCTACACGCTTAACATAATCGCGGAGATAGTGTCTCACAAGGTTGCAGTATTACACTCTATGTCTCTCCCTCCTGACACAATTCAGCTATCCTTTTGTACACATATTTGCATATACTACACGTATGGTTTTAGTAATTAAATCAAACGGCCAATCGTAGCTCTCTAATAAACGATACTGCTTGTACCAACTGTACAATCCGTCACTATTATTTCCATGTGTAGAAATTCCAGCCTGAAGAAATAATATACCTCTACACAGCACGTCGCTCCAAGTCAGCATCATTGTCGTCAAGAAGCGAAGAGCAAGTGAACTATTAGAGCTTATATATTTTTCTTGGAATAAAATGCCATTAAAACCATAGCAATACGCTCATCACACTTAGTAGCATTAAAATTTCACAAAAATAATTGGGCGAAATTCAGTAAAAGGGAAGAGACTAGAGATTAAATAATTATTACAAAATCAAGCTATGTATATGATTACTTCACCGAAGAATAAAAGCGAATAAAATAAAGTCTTCAGAGACGCATACATTAGGCCGACATCATACATGTATTCAAACACCAAAGAGCCGTCAAGGAAATCAAATACATCTCAGAAGTTTTTTCACTTGATTCGACGTTAGTTAAAGAGGAGGTTACTGCCCAACAAGAAAAAAGTTCACTGACACATTAGCAAATACTTTTGACGACTACGCATCTTTATTTAACCAGCTAGTTTCCCAACATATCTCTTCTAGAAACATTAAGTTTTCTCTAAGAACGAAAATAAGGTTAAGTCATACTAAACAGCTGCTAGAGCTATGAACAATACAAATTCGTTTCCATGTGCTGGCTTCCATCTCCGATGAAAAAGTAAATTTAAACAAAAAAACACTAAGCTCAAGAGATGCATAAATTTATTCGCCTTGCAGTGCACTGCAAATATATTGACGACGACTCGTGATGCTAGTTCCCCGCTTACATTTCCACAAGGAATACAATTATCGTTCACCTACATCGCGAATGAAAACAAATGGGGGAAGTAATGCATGTGCTAGGCAGTAAAATAAATTAATATCGTGTACCTGTATCCTACACCTACATGCAGACATGTAGCCTGGGGACAGCCATAAGCATCTATCGAAGGATTTTGTGTAATTAGACCCTACTAATACAATGACGATATGTTGGAACTAACAGGACGTGCCGAAACGTAAGTATCCCGAGAAAACCATCCAACCAGCCCATGTCAAAAATTTTGGGGGACCAGTCCCTGACGAAGGATCGAACTCAAATCGCTTTTACTGGAGAGGAGAGTGATCTGACCATTACATCATTTGAATGACTACTCTGTTGCGGTAATTGTAATGATTGTTAGTACTTACAGTTTGCGATCAAGGATCAGCTATCCACGTAGGCAGGAGACGAGACGTGTATCTCCGTCGACGGCAAACGCCCGACTGAACGGCTTCGCACAGGTACAGCGAATTAATACCTACTTTCCCTCCCTGGGCCAGGGGAACATGATTGATAATTCGTCCACGAGGAAGGGGATTATACATTTAAATAACAGTTTTATCAGTTAATTAAAATTGTTTATTTCATAAATTTATTATTTTCACATACATGATACAGTAACTCGATGGTTGCAGACTCAAGCCACGTAGGGTACCTCAAAACTTTTTGCACGAGATCTGTAGTGGATCTAACACATTTGTTCTCAGTTGTAGATGGTTGACGGCAGCTAGTGTCCAACCTGACCCCTTCATAGTCATTTCTTCTTCCTCACGACAGATTTTCTGTATACTATTGTCAATGCTGCTTTCGATGTCATCTAAATTATAGAGAGGTACGTTTGTTGTCTTGAAAGCTTTCTTGCACTGTTCGTTCGGACGTGACTCAGGTTTAGTGTAATCCCACTCTAACCATATATTATATTTCAAAGAACCATTGTTTTCCATTTCTGTCGTAATTTGACGTATTAGATTTGCTTTTATATTGTCAAGAAATGTGCAAATGTTTTCCGTACTTTCTAATATATTTTCTGCAATGTATGTCTTCATAGTACCCCGAAAAGCAGATTCCTTCAAGGAAAATCCATTAGCATTTGGCAAGTTTGATGCATGTACACGCGTAAGAGCCTTAGCTTTACACATTTTTACATGCTTGTTGTATTCACTGTAGAAAACCCCGTCTTGACTGTCTCGTGTATGAAACTGGCGACCGCACTTGTAACATCCGCGAGTCAAGCTGCAGAGTCCCGTGGCGGCACGTACTGTCTTCTTCGTACATGTTCTCTCATGTCGTCGTACATTGCTATTTTTACTGAAAGCCTTGTCACAGTATCGGCATGAATATCTCGACACGGCACTTATGTCCGCATTCACCAAAGTGCTAGTTTCAGTTACATCGCAAGGCATCACATTGTCTTGCTTAGTAGTACATATTTTATTATGCCTGTGTAGATTGTCAGTGCGTGCAAACACTCGTTGACACTTATCACAACGATATGCAGTACGGGAAGGGTTCATCTTGCATTTGCTAATTCCATGTCGCTTTGCATCGTGAGCATATGCGAAAATCGCAGTAGTTGTAAGAGTGTCTAGTAGCAGTTGTCGGTCCTCTTGGTTTTCGTGGAAGTCTTCGCCGATGGTACGGAATAACTTTTCTTCAGATACTGCAGGACAGGTAGCCTCTACCTGCCTTTGCATGTACTCTGATGCCTTTTTAAGTTGCTGCGACGTCCAAACTGAGTGTTACATTTTTCACAATGGTACACAACACGATTCACATTCTGAAGACAACCTTATTCATGCTGATGTATGTTTATGATCTTCGTAAAATGCTTCTTGCAATAAGAACAACTTTGCTGCATGTTGTCCATCTTCACTGCTAGAGGATATGTTTTCACTTTCGAGGCTGAATAACAACTGAGCAACTGCGACTACCACAGTTTCCTTATATCCCCTGGGCACCTCACACATCTATCCAAAAGTCTTCGAACATCGATTGGTATAACAACATCAGAATACCAGGATCATACAGGCAAGAGATGGCTTAGAACTTGCGGAAGCACCACAAACAAGCGACGTTGCACAACGTTTTATCAAATAGGACATCAGCAGAGATTTTCTCCGATAGAGATCACGATAATCGTGAACTGGACACAAATCATACTTGAGTTTATTGGCTAACTTATGAAGCGAAAATACATGTTCAGATGTTGTCGAGCGCTTACAGTATCAGTTGTGGGGAACGCACTCAACGTGTAAGTATGTATCGTGCATAGAAATAGTTTTAGTAAGTTTATAAAACAATTATCTCGTACAGTTACAAATAAGAGCTTCCAGATATGTGCAATAATATTTCAGCACTGTTTATCAATGACCAGAGTTGAGCCATCTGACAAAATAATTATCCTTTAACTTTTTTCTTGTGAAAATTGATATATGGTAACGTACATTTGTAAACTGCCGGTGTAATCCGCCCCGCCATTGTAATAGTTTATCTTGGTTCTAGTACCAACACGTCCACTTAGTTAGCAAGTCAAATTTTAAGTAAAACAAAACACGTAGGCAAAGAACGACAACATTACACATTTCTTGTATTTAATATGTTCACATGTCTCCAAGTACTTACGAAAATAAATATTCATATTTGAATCGGTGAACTGTATTATTCCAAGAAAAATATATAAGCTCTAATAATTCACTTGCTCTACGCTTCTTGACGACAATGATACTGACTTGGAGCGACGTGCTGTTTAGAGATATATTATTTCTTCAGGCTGGGATTTCTACACATGGAAATAATAGTGACGGATTGTACAGTTGGTACAAGCAGTATCGTTTATAAGAGAGCTACGATTGGCCGTTTGATTTAATACTACAACCATACTTGTAGTTTATACAAATATGTGTACAAAAGGATAGTTGAATTGTGTCAGGAGGGAGAGACGTAGAGTGTAATACTGTAACCTTGGTGAGACACTATCTCCGCGATTATGTTAAGCGTGTAGAAGACGCCATTCCAACCATATCAAAGTAGCTCTGTAACGAAATAAAATACGACAGGGAGAGATATATTCTATTTAATCCTCCGTATGATTTATAGTATAAAAAACCCCAGCGAACATTCCCCTTAAAGGATTATTCTAGACAATTTATACCTTGCAAGAATTACAGAATAAAGACAATCTAGACAAATAAACCTTCTTCCTGCTAGAATATGATAGAGCAAGAGAAACATGCATATTCTGAACAATTTAATATCCAAAAAAATGGTAGAACATGACCTTCTAGAATGAAAAAATATTAATTATTATAAAAATTTACAGAGAATGAAGTAAATATTCTAGTCAGTTGAAAACACTAAAGGAACTAGACAGCATTACCTCCTAGTAGGAATGATGGCGACTATCATAAGTATGCTCATAATACATGTAAGGAATTTTCTAGTCATTTCCTGAAGGAATGAAACAGCATGGTTTTTAAGAAGACAAGATGACGATGGAATGATAGAGCATTAGAAAATAATACGAATATTCTAGTCAATTATATCCCTGAAGAATGATTTAGCATGGTCTAGACAAGATGCCAACTATCGTAAGAATGACAGTGCATACAAATAATATGAATATTCTTGTCAATTAAATCTCTGAAGAATTAGAGAGCCTTCTGTAAGGCAATATGACGACTACCCTCAGAATGATAGACCATGAGAAAATAATACGAATATTCTAGTCAGTTAAATCCCCAATGATTGAGAGACTATAACCATCTAGAAGGTGAGATGGCTATTAAAATGGTTATACATAAAAATATATAAAGAATTTTCTAGTCTAAACCCGAAGGAATGATTGAGCAATACCTTTCAGAAGGCAAGATGGTGACTGCTCCGGAATTATATAGCACGAGAAAATAATACGAATGTTCTAGTCAATGAATGAAAGAGCATGACTATCTGGAAGACAAGATGGCGACTGCCATGGCCTAACGAATTTTCTAGACCAATTCCCAGAAGGAATGATACAGTATGACCATCTAGAAGACAATATGGCGACTGGCTCCCCAGAATGATAGAGCATTAAAAAGTGTTGCGAATATTCTAGTCAAATCCTTGAAGAGTGATAGACTAGGCAAGATGGCGACCACAATAAGAACTATGCAGCATAAAAATAATAAGAATATTCTAGTAATTTAATTCCCTGAAGAATGAGAGAGCTTGACAATATAGAAGACAAGATGGCGATCACCATGGTCTAACGAATATTCTAGACCAATTACCAGAAGGAATGATAGAGCATGACCTTCCAGAAGACAAGATGGTGGCTGACCCAGAATGATAGAGCATGGAAAAATAATATTCTAGATAAGATGGCGACCACCATTGGAATGACATATCGAAATAATAAGAATATTCTAGTCATTTAAATCTAGAAGACAAAATGGCGACTACCCCAGAAAGATAGAGCATGACCTTCCAGAAGACAAAATGTCGATCGTCTCCAGAATGATAGAGCATGAAAAAGTAATACGAATATGTTAGACAAGATGGTGAACACCATTAGAATGATACATCAAAATAATAAGAATATTCTAGTCATTTAAATCTAGAATATAATATGGCGACTGCCATGGCCTATCGAATGTTCTAGACCAATTCCCAGAAGGAATGATAGAGCATGATCTCCCAGAAGACAAGATGGCCGCGCCGACAAAATGGCGGCTCCCTGTGACAGACTCGAGCTGACTCACGAAATTGAGTCAGTTTGCCGCTTTAAGCAGCCGGAGGGTCATGGTCGATTTTGGGTCAATAACTTGGTGGTTGGAGGGAAATTTGGGAAATTTTGAGGGGAAAAAAGGGAAATTTTTAGTCAAAATGAGCTGATTTTGAGAGAAAAGGGGGGATTTTGAGGGAAAAAGGGAAATTTTGAGGAAAAATCCAAGATGGCGGCCGAGGCACCGAGCACCGACGCCACGCGCCACCAAAGTGCACCTACTATTCCCTTCTACTAATAATTTCTTAAAACACCCATCGGACACTTTAAAAAATATCGCCAATTACTTTTGTAATCTTAACATCCAGTGTCAAATACCATAAAAAAACCGTCAACTTAGTGTGTTCTTCGCCGGTATTAACTTCTCTTCAGATGAAATGTATGCTTGCTGTTCAGCCGGACAAAAAAATATTATCTGCTATGGTGGTATATGGAAGGTATAAATCTTTAACATTGCTAGACAGAAAGAACGAGCTACCGTACTTGCCCAAAGAATTTCTTCTCGTCTACGCACCGCACGTGGTACCATCAGTGTACAAGTTCCTACCAGATCATCTAAAAGAAGACGAGGACATCATCGACTGTTTTCCATGCAAGGAGTGTATCCGGGGGCCATACTTCGCTTCCAGACACGCCTCATCGCAGGAGTTGGTGCAAGGTGCTACGACGCTCGTCAACGACCAGCACTTCATCCACTATAGTCCGCATCACGTCTAGTGTCAACAGTACTCCAAAGACGCATACCTGCGAGACCGAGTAGTGACGTTTTTCCTAAATAAATTGCATGCAGTAACATGTACTGTAACAGCCAAGGCTTTCGTTTGCAAGACACATTCACCATCAAGCAGCTGTCAATATCGGACAGTGACGATGACCTGACGTCAAAAGTTTTCACCTTCGAGCCCCTGGGACCATCTGAGCCGTACCACGCAACAATTGTACCGACTGCAAACGTATCAGAAACATGGACTCAGGTGGGTTTCAATTCACTCAATTACTCATTGTCTTGGGTTACATCTTAAATGAAGATTGCCCAGTGTTTGATATCGGAAATGAATAAAAGCTTGTGTTACATAGTGTGTGCTCGAACAGCATTAAAAGTATCGATATGCATAAGAAGTTTAAGTGCGCTACATCCAGTAAACTTGTTGAAATGTACACTGATAAACCTCGCTACTGTGAGAAAAAAAAATGGTTGTGCTCAATGTAACTCAAAAGCCTTGAGACTTTGGTTTTATGATAACCCATGATACGTGTAAAAATTCGTGTTGAACGAGAGAGACTCTGTAGCTTTCAATTTACTTAAATCATCATCATCATTCCAACCAGTCATGAAATGAGTTCAGAGAGGTAGTTGGCGGGGACACGCATTTATTGAAATTCAAATGTATGTATGTACAGAAAAAGAAATTTAACAACCAATACAAATGTAATTAGAAGAAATGTTTTATTACCAAAGGGTTACCTGTAAATAACACTTATTTAAAGTCTATTGTGTGTGGTGTAGTGTAAATAAAAAAAAATTTAATAATTTTCATAATAATTTTCTTAGATTTAATAATATTTGTAACCTTTCTATACATTTGTATACATGGTAAACACCAGTTGGTTCGTATTTATAATGCTGATAATTGTTGGTGTCTTCACATGTATATAAGACGGAATACTTAATAAAAACACTTATACATGTTTTAAATAACTGTTTTGTATATTTTGTGTAACTAGTCCAAGCTTTGAAAAATAAATTCATTGTATGATTGAATCGCATTTCTGTTTATTCAATGTCCTAGTATACGTTTCCAATTTAATTCGTCAAGGTTAACAATTGCGAAAAAAAAAAATCTTTTTAAAATATACTAACACATATATTTGATTATTTTCAATAACATTGCATTTTTTTAAAATTAAATCAGATCGAGCAAATTAAAATACATTTACTTTATTCCCGTGGAGACTGCTGGAAGCGTGTGCTAGAGAGACAGACAGAGAGCGAGAGAGAAAGGCAGAGACAGAGACTGATCACACTACACCTACGGCCGGTAAGGTGTCAGGTAGGCTTAGGAAGGGAGGAGGGCCGCCGTGGTTGTGCCGAGACATCTAGCCAGAGCTCAGGCCATCTACAGTATATATCTGTGGTGGAGAATAATAAAACATATAACTTTGTGACTTTACAAGTCTATATTTAGCAAATGTCTGCTCGGATTTGAAAAACGTACACACTGTAGAATTTCTTTTTAAATTCTGAACAAGTAGCGTGCATTTTTTTTCTGATGCACCCACGGAGGTTCGAACCAATATCCTTCCATCAGTATTTGTCATGTCTGTTCGTACCTCGGAGAAAAGTTTCATGCAGAGTATTGTTTCCAAAAATTAACTATGTCAAGTTTATTCTGTTAAGTGTTCGTCTGTAGCAAGCGGTTTGTAGCAGTCGGTTTGTAGGAGTCGGTTTGTAGGAGTCGGTTTGTAGGAGTCGGTTTGTAGGAGTCAGTCTGTAGGAGTCAGTCTGTAGGAGTCAGTCTGTAGGAGTCAGTCTATAGGAGTCAGTCTGTAAGAGTCAGTCTGCAGGAGTCAGTCTGTAGGAGTCAGTCTGTAGGAGTCAGTCAGTAGGAGTCTGTATGTAGGAGTCTGTATGTAGGAGTCTGTATGTAGGAGTCTGTCTGTAGGAGTCTGTATGTAGGAGTCTGTATGTAGGAGTCTGTCTGTAGGAGTCTGTCTGTAGGAGTCTGTCTGTAGGAGTCAGTC